>OY986046.1:27285045-27350160 GCA_963920215.1 Nineta flava | reverse complement strand
TAGGACAATTTTTGGGTAAATGTATCTCTGGCATTAGATGACCTTTTACTAGAGGATAAATGAAAAACATGAAAGAAAGACAAATTGTACCTTTTAAATAAGGGAGAAAAATCAGTTTTTATGTTTCACCCATTTCGGACACTCCTAGCGAAAAACTGAAAATGTAAAATAATTGTACCAAAATTGTACCCCGTAAATCCGCAAGCAGCAAAAGAATATCTAAGGGAGATATTAAAGGTTGGTTTTTTTAACCATTTCGGATCAGGCCAGAAAAAAAATTTTTTTTATATGGTGCACTTTAATTAATATTGCCCAAAATTGTACCTTCATAGCACCTCGGATATATAACAGAAAAAATTTAGCTCTTCAAACACATGAGAAATTTCTTCTTTTTTTTATAATGTTTTTGGACACACTTGGATATAGTTTACTCATTTATTTTCGTTTACTGCATTTTTATTATGAATTGCCGGTCTTGCAAGTAAAAAAATTCATTAAAATGGTTGTCGGTCAATAAATAAATAAGGGAGAAAAATCAGTTTTTCTGTTTTTGCCCATTTCGGAAACTCCTATCGAAAAACTGAAAATGTAAAATAATTGTACCAAAATTGTACCCCGTATATCCGCAAGCAGCAAAAGAATATCTCTTCATATAAGGGAGATATTAAAGGTTGTTTTTTTTACTCATTTCGGGGGTATATGGGGTGAAATTAACGAAAATGTACCAAAAAAAACTATATTTTGGAAATTTGACCCTTTTGGGACAATTTTTGGGTAAATGTATCTCTGGCATTAGATGACCTTTTACTAGAGGATAATGATTGCATGAAAGACAAAAATTGTACCTTTTAAATAAGGGAGAAAAATCAGTTTTTCTGTTTCGCCCATTTCGGACAATCCTAGCGAAAAACTGAAAATGTAAAATAATTGTACCAAAATTGTACCTCGTATATCCGCAAGCAGCAAAGAATATCTCTTCAAATAAGGGAGATATTAAAGGTTGTTGTTTTTACCCATTTCGGACCCGGCAGAAAAAAAATTTTTTACCAAATATTCTGTTCGTGGAGTAATTTGGCATGTCATGATTAACAAAAATTGTACTCTTGTATAAGGGGTGAAATTAACGAAAATGTACCAAAAAAAACTATATTTTGGAAATTTGACCCTTTTGGGACAATTTTTGGATTAATGTTTCTCTGGCATAAGATGACTTTTTACTAGAGGATAATGAATACATGAAAGACAAAAATTGTACCTTTAAAATAAGGGAGAAAAATCAGTTTTTCTGTTTCGCCCATTTCGGACACTCCTAGCGAAAAACTGAAAATGTATAATAATTGTACCAAAATTGTACCCCGTATATCCGCAAGCAGCAAAAGAATATCTCTTCAAATAAGGGAGATATTAAAGGTTGTTTTTTTTACCCATTTCGGACCTGGCCAGAAAAAAAATTTTTTGACCAAAATATTCTGTTCGTGGAGTACTTTAGCATGTCATGATTAACAAAATTGTACCTCTTGTATAAGGGGTGAAATTAACGAAAATGTACCAAAAAAAACTATATTTTGGAAATTTGACCCTTTTGGGACAATTTTTGGGTAAATGTATCTCTGGCATTAGATGACCTTTTACTAGAGGATAATGAAAACATGAAAGACAAAAATTGTACCTTTTAAATAAGGGAGAAAAATTAAGTTTTTCTGTTTCGCCCATTTCGGACAATCCTAGCGAAAAACTGAAAATGTATAATAATTGTACAAAATTGTACCTCGTATATCCGCAAGCAGCAAAAGAATATCTCTTCAAATAAGGAGATATTAAAGGTTGGTGTTTTTACCCATTTCGGACCCGGCCAGAAAAAAAATTTTTTTACCAAAATATTCTGTTCGTGGAGTACTTTGGCAGGTCATGATTAACAAAAATTGTACCTCTTGTATAAGGGGTGAAATTAACGAAAATGTACCAAAAAAAACTATATTTTGGAAATTTGACCCTTTTGGGACAATTTTTGGATAAATGTTTCTCTGGCATAAGATGACTTTTTACTAGAGGATAATGAATACATGAAAGACAAAAATTGTACCTTTAAAATAAGGGAGAAAAATCAGTTTTTCTGTTTCGCCCATTTCGGACACTCCTAGCGAAAAACTGAAAATGTATAATAATTGTACCAAAATTGTACCCCGTATATCCGCAAGCAGCAAAAGAATATCTCTTCAAATAAGGGAGTTATTAAAGGTTGTTGTTTTTACCCATTTCGGACCCGGCCAGAAAAAAAATTTTTTGACCAAAATATTCTGTTCGTGGAGTACTTTGGCATGTCATGATTAACAAAAATTGTACCTCTTGTATAAGGGGTGAAATTAACGAAAATGTACCAAAAAAAACTATATTTTGGAAATTTGACTCATTTGGGACAATTTTTGGGTAAATGTATCTCTGGCATTAGATGACCTTTTACTAGAGGATAATGATTGCATGAAAGACAAAAATTGTACCTTTTAAATAAGGGAGAAAAATCAGTTTTTCTGTTTCGCCCATTTCGGACAATCCTAGCGAAAAACTGAAAATGTAAAATAATTGTACCAAAATTGTACCTCGTATATCCGCAAGCAGCAAAAGAATATCTCTTCAAATAAGGGAGATATTAAAGGTTGTTGTTTTTACCCATTTCGGACCCGGCCAGAAAAAAAATTTTTTTACCAAAATATTCTGTTCGTGGAGTAATTTGGCATGTCATGATTAACAAAAATTGTACCTCTTGTATAAGGGGTGAAATTAACGAAAATGTACCAAAAAAAACTATATTTTGGAAATTTGACCCTTTTGGGACAATTATTGGGTAAATGTATCTCTGGCATTAGATGACCTTTTACTAGAGGATAATGAAAACATGAAAGACAAAAATTGTACCTTTTAAATAAGGGAGAAAAATCAGTTTTTCTGTTTTGCCCATTTCGGAAACTCCTAGCGAAAAACTGAAAATGTAAAATAATTGTACCAAAATTGTACCCCGTATATCCGCAAGCAGCAAAAGAATATCTCTTCATATAAGGGAGATATTCAAGGTTGTTTTTTTTACCCATTTCGGACCAGGCCAGAAAAAAAATTTTTTGACCAAAATATTCTGTCCATGGTACACTTTAGCCAGCCATATTAACAAAAATTGTACCTCTTGTATAAGGGGTGAAATTAACGAAAATGTACCAAAAAAAACTATATTTTGGAAATTTGACCCTTTTGGGATAATTTTTGGGTAAATGTATCTCTGGCATTAGATGACCTTTTACTAGAGGATAATGATTGCATGAAAGACAAAAATTGTACCTTTTAAATAAGGGAGAAAAATCAGTTTTTCTGTTTCGCCCATTTCGGACAATCCTAGCGAAAAACTGAAAATGTTAAATATTTGTACCAAAATTGTACCTCGTATATCCGCAAGCAGCAAAAGAATATCTCTTCAAATAAGGGAGATATTAAAGGTTGTTGTTTTTACCCATTTCGGACCCGGCCAGAAAAAAAATTTTTTTACCAAAATATTCTGTTCGTGGAGTAATTTGGCATGTCATGATTAACAAAAATTGTACCTTTTGTATAAGGGCTGAAATTAACAAAAATGTACCAAAAAAAACTATATTTTGGAAATTTGACCCTTTTGGGACAATTATTGGGTAAATGTATCTCTGGCATTAGATGACCTTTTACTAGAGGATAATGAAAACATGAAAGACAAAAATTGTACCTTTTAAATAAGGGAGAAAAATCAGTTTTTCTGTTTTGCCCATTTCGGAAACTCCTAGCGAAAAACTGAAAATGTAAAATAATTGTACCAAAATTGTACCCCGTATATCCGCAAGCAGCAAAAGAATATCTCTTCATATAAGGGAGATATTCAAGGTTGTTTTTTTTACCCATTTCGGACCAGGCCAGAAAAAAAATTTTTTGACCAAAATATTCTGTCCATGGTACACTTTAGCCAGCCATATAAAACAAAAATTGTACCTCTTGTATAAGGGGTGAAATTAACGAAAATGTACCAAAAAAAACTATATTTTGGAAATTTGACCCTTTTGGGATAATTTTTGGGTAAATGTATCTCTGGCATTAGATGACCTTTTACTAGAGGATAATGATTGCATGAAAGACAAAAATTGTACCTTTTAAATAAGGGAGAAAAATCAGTTTTTCTGTTTCGCCCATTTCAGACAATCCTAGCGAAAAACTGAAAATGTAAAATAATTGTACCAAAATTGTACCTCGTATATCCGCAAGCAGCAAAAGAATATCTCTTCAAATAAGGGAGATATTAAAGGTTGTTGTTTTTACCCATTTCGGACCCGGCCAGAAAAAAATTTTTTTACCAAAATATTCTGTTCGTGGAGTAATTTGGCATGTCATGATTAACAAAAAATGTACCTCTTGTATAAGGGGTGAAATTAACGAAAATGTACCAAAAATAACTATATTTTGGAAATTTGACCCTTTTGGGACAATTTTTGGATAAACGTTTCTCTGGCATAAGATGACTTTTTACTAGAGGATAATGAATACATGAAAGACAAAAATTGTACCTTTAAAATAATGGAGAAAAATCAGTTTTTCTGTTTAGCCCATTTCGGACACTCCTAGCGAAAAACTGAAAATGTATAATAATTGTACCAAAATTGTACCCCGTATATCCGCAAGCAGCAAAAGAATATCTCTTCAAATAAGGGAGATATTAAAGGTTGTTTTTTTTACCCATTTCGGACCTGGCCAGAAAAAAAATATTTTGACCAAAATATTCTGTTCGTGGAGTACTTTAGCATGTCATGATTAACAAAAATTGTACCTCTTGTATAAGGGGTGAAATTAACGAAAATGTACCAAAAAAAACTATATTTTGGAAATTTGACCCTTTTGGGACAATTTTTGGGTAAATGTATCTCTGGCATTAGATGACCTTTTACTAGAGGATAATGATTGCATGAAAGACAAAAATTGTACCTTTTAAATAAGGGAGAAAAATCAGTTTTTCTGTTTCGCCCATTTCGGACAATCCTAGCGAAAAACTGAAAATGTTAAATAATTGTACCAAAATTGTACCTCGTATATCCGCAAGCAGCAAAAGAATATCTCTTCAAATAAGGGAGATATTAAAGGTTGTTGTTTTTACCCATTTCGGACCCGGCCAGAAAAAAAATTTTTTTACCAAAATATTCTGTTCGTGGAGTAATTTGGCATGTCATGATTAACAAAAATTGTACCTCTTGTATAAGGGGTGAAATTAACGAAAATGTACCAAAAAAAACTATATTTTGGAAATTTGACCCTTTTGGGACAATTATTGGGTAAATGTATCTCTGGCATTAGATGACCTTTTACTAGAGGATAATGAAAACATGAAAGACAAAAATTGTACCTTTTAAATAAGGGAGAAAAATCAGTTTTTCTGTTTTGCCCATTTCGGAAACTCCTAGCGAAAAACTGAAAATGTAAAATAATTGTACCAAAATTGTACCCCGTATATCCGCAAGCAGCAAAAGAATATCTCTTCATATAAGGGAGATATTCAAGGTTGTTTTTTTTACCCATTTCGGACCAGGCCAGAAAAAAAATTTTTTGACCAAAATATTCTGTCCATGGTACACTTTAGCCAGCCATATAAAACAAAAATTGTACCTCTTGTATAAGGGGTGAAATTAACGAAAATGTACCAAAAAAAACTATATTTTGGAAATTTGACCCTTTTGGGATAATTTTTGGGTAAATGTATCTCTGGCATTAGATGACCTTTTACTAGAGGATAATGATTGCATGAAAGACAAAAATTGTACCTTTTAAATAAGGGAGAAAAATCAGTTTTTCTGTTTCGCCCATTTCAGACAATCCTAGCGAAAAACTGAAAATGTAAAATAATTGTACCAAAATTGTACCTCGTATATCCGCAAGCAGCAAAAGAATATCTCTTCAAATAAGGGAGATATTAAAGGTTGTTGTTTTTACCCATTTCGGACCCGGCCAGAAAAAAATTTTTTTACCAAAATATTCTGTTCGTGGAGTAATTTGGCATGTCATGATTAACAAAAATTGTACCTCTTGTATAAGGGGTGAAATTAACGAAAATGTACCAAAAATAACTATATTTTGGAAATTTGACCCTTTTGGGACAATTTTTGGATAAACGTTTCTCTGGCATAAGATAATTTTTAATAGAGGATAATGAATACATGAAAGACAAAAATTGTACCTTTAAAATAATGGAGAAAAATCAGTTTTTCTGTTTCGCCCATTTCGGACACTCCTAGCGAAAAACTGAAAATGTATAATAATTGTACCAAAATTGTACCCCGTATATCCGCAAGCAGCAAAAGAATATCTCTTCAAATAAGGGAGATATTAAAGGTTTTTTTTTTACCCATTTCGGACCTGGCCAGAAAAAAAATATTTGGACCAAAATATTCTGTTCGTGGAGTACTTTAGCATGTCATGATTAACAAAAATTGTACCTCTTGTATAAGGGGTGAAATTAACGAAAATGTACCAAAAAAAACTATATTTTGGAAATTTGACCCTTTTAGGACAATTTTTGGGTAAATGTATCTCTGGCATTAGATGACCTTTTACTAGAGGATAATGAAAACATGAAAGACAAAAATTGTACCTTTTAAATAAGGGAGAAAAATCAGTTTTTATGTTTCACCCATTTCGGACACTCCTAGCGAAAAACTGAAAATGTAAAATAATTGTACCAAAATTGTACCCCGTAAATCCGCAAGCAGCAAAAGAATATCTAAGGGAGATATTAAAGGTTGGTTTTTTTAACCATTTCGGATCAGGCCAGAAAAAAAAATTTTTTTTATATGGTGCACTTTAATTAATATTGCCCAAAATTGTACCTTCATAGCACCTCGGATATATAACAGAAAAAATTTAGCTCTTCAAACACATGAGAAATTTCTTCTTTTTTTTATAATGTTTTTGGACACACTTGGATATAGTTTACTCATTTATTTTCGTTTACTGCATTTTTATTATGAATTGCCGGTCTTGCAAGTAAAAAAATTCATTAAAATGGTTGTCGGTCAATAAATAAATAAGGGAGAAAAATCAGTTTTTCTGTTTTGCCCATTTCGGAAACTCCTATCGAAAAACTGAAAATGTAAAATAATTGTACCAAAATTGTACCCCGTATATCCGCAAGCAGCAAAAGAATATCTCTTCATATAAGGGAGATATTAAAGGTTGTTTTTTTTACTCATTTCGGGGGTATATGGGGTGAAATTAACGAAAATGTACCAAAAAAAACTATATTTTGGAAATTTGACCCTTTTGGGACAATTTTTGGGTAAATGTATCTCTGGCATTAGATGACCTTTTACTAGAGGATAATGATTGCATGAAAGACAAAAATTGTACCTTTTAAATAAGGGAGAAAAATCAGTTTTTCTGTTTCGCCCATTTCGGACAATCCTAGCGAAAAACTGAAAATGTAAAATAATTGTACCAAAATTGTACCTCGTATATCCGCAAGCAGCAAAAGAATATCTCTTCAAATAAGGGAGATATTAAAGGTTGTTGTTTTTACCCATTTCGGACCCGGCCAGAAAAAAAATTTTTTTACCAAAATATTCTGTTCGTGGAGTAATTTGGCATGTCATGATTAACAAAAATTGTACCTCTTGTATAAGGGGTGAAATTAACGAAAATGTACCAAAAAAAACTATATTTTGGAAATTTGACCCTTTTGGGACAATTTTTGGATTAATGTTTCTCTGGCATAAGATGACTTTTTACTAGAGGATAATGAATACATGAAAGACAAAAATTGTACCTTTAAAATAAGGGAGAAAAATCAGTTTTTCTGTTTCGCCCATTTCGGACACTCCTAGCGAAAAACTGAAAATGTATAATAATTGTACCAAAATTGTACCCCGTATATCCGCAAGCAGCAAAAGAATATCTCTTCAAATAAGGGAGATATTAAAGGTTGTTTTTTTTACCCATTTCGGACCTGGCCAGAAAAAAAATTTTTTGACCAAAATATTCTGTTCGTGGAGTACTTTAGCATGTCATGATTAACAAAAATTGTACCTCTTGTATAAGGGGTGAAATTAACGAAAATGTACCAAAAAAAACTATATTTTGGAAATTTGACCCTTTTGGGACAATTTTTGGGTAAATGTATCTCTGGCATTAGATGACCTTTTACTAGAGGATAATGAAAACATGAAAGACAAAAATTGTACCTTTTAAATAAGGGAGAAAAATCAGTTTTTATGTTTCACCCATTTCGGACACTCCTAGCGAAAAACTGAAAATGTAAAATAATTGTACCAAAATTGTACCCCGTAAATCCGCAAGCAGCAAAAGAATATCTAAGGGAGATATTAAAGGTTGGTTTTTTTAACCATTTCGGATCAGGCCAGAAAAAAAATTTTTGTTTATATGGTGCACTTTATTTAATATTGCCCAAAATTGTACCTACATAGCACCTCGGATATATAACAGAAAAAATTTAGCTCTTCAAACACATGAGAAATTTCTTCTTTTTTTTATAATGTTTTTGGACACACTTGGATATAGTTTACTCATTTATTTTCGTTTACTGCATTTTTATTATGAATTGCCGGTCTTGCAAGTAAAAAAATTCATTAAAATGGTTGTCGGTCAATCATCTTAAATTGTGACCTATAGGTATGCATTGTCCTTATTCCAGAAATTTCGGTTCCAGTTATAACCAAAAAACTGTCTTCAAAATATCTAATAATTTTCCCCAAAGTTGTTTGTTACAATAATTTGAGATTCTTGGAAATTTCTTACATACTTTAATATACAATAAAAAATGATGTGTGTCGTACACTTCGACTTAGAGATTTACTTTCGACTTGATTTGAAAAAGTTGTTGTGCTAGGTTGACAGATATTAATTCATTGCGCATGAAAAAAATTATAATAATATAATAATATTAGCCGTTATGAGTTCATCTGCAAGGAACTGACCTAATCCACCAAACTCCCGGCATATTGGTAATAATATTTGAAATGAAATATAAATGTATTTATGAATAATTATAAATTCTGGGTAGTAAAATTACTGATTGAAATTACCTAGTACATACTACGGAACCCTAAGTTTAGAAGTGTACGACACGCATCATTTTTTATTGTATATTAAAGTATGTAAGAAATTTCCAAGAATCTCAAATTATTGTAACAAACAACTTTGGGGAAAATTATTAGATATTTTGAAGACAGTTTTTTGGTTATAATTGGAACCGAAATTTCTGGAATAAGGACAATGCAATCATACCTATAGGTCACAATTTAAGATGATTGACCGACAACCATTTTAATGAATTTTTTTACTTGCAAGACCGGCAATTCATAATAAAAATGCAGTAAACGAAAATAAATGAGTAAACTATATCCAAGTGTGTCCAAAAACATTATAAAAAAAAGACGAAATTTCTCATGTGTTTGAAGAGCTAAATTTTTTCTGTTATATATCCGAGGTGCTATGTAGGTACAATTTTGGGCAATATTAAATAAAGTGCACCATATAAACAAAAATTTTTTTTCTGGCCTGATCCGAAATGGTTAAAAAAACCAACCTTTAATATCTCCCTTAGATATTCTTTTGCTGCTTGCAGATTTACGGGGTACAATTTTGGTACAATTATTTTACATTTTCAGTTTTTCGCTAGGAGTGTCCGAAATGGGTGAAACATAAAAACTGATTTTTCTCCCTTATTTAAAAGGTACAATTTTTGTCTTTCATGTTTTCATTATCCTCTAGTAAAAGGTCATCTAATGCCAGAGATACATTTACCCAAAAATTGTCCCAAAAGGGTCAAATTTCCAAAATATAGTTTTTTTTGGTACATTTTCGTTAATTTCACCCCTTATACAAGAGGTACAATTTTTGTTAATCATGACATGCCAAAGTGCTCCACGAACAGAATATTTTGGTCAAAAAATTTTTTTTCTGGCCAGGTCCGAAATGGGTAAAAAAAACAACCTTTAATATCTCCCTTATTTGAAGAGATATTCTTTTGCTGCTTGCGGATATACGGGGTACAATTTTGGTACAATTATTATACATTTTCAGTTTTTCGCTAGGAGTGTCCGAAATGGGCGAAACAGAAAAACTGATTTTTCTCCCTTATTTTAAAGGTACAATTTTTGTCTTTCATGTATTCATTATCCTCTAGTAAAAAGTCATCTTATGCCAGAGAAACATTTATCCAAAAATTGTCCCAAAAGGGTCAAATTTCCAAAATATAGTTTTTTTTGGTACATTTTCGTTAATTTCACCCCTTATACAAGAGGTACAATTTTTGTTAATCATGACATGCCAAAGTACTCCACGAACAGAATATTTTGGTCAAAAAATTTTTTTTCTGGCCAGGTCCGAAATGGGTAAAAAAAACAACCTTTAATATCTCCCTTATTTTAAGAGATATTCTTTTGCTGCTTGCGGATATACGGTGTATAATTTTGGTACAATTATTATACATTTTCAGTTTTTCGCTAGGAGTGTCCGAAATGGGCGAAACAGAAAAACTGATTTTTCTCCCTTATTTTAAAGGTAGAATTTTTGTCTTTCATGTATTCATTATCCTCTAGTAAAAAGTCATCTTATGCCAGAGAAACATTTATCCAAAAATTGTCCCAAAAGGGTCAAATTTCCAAAATATAGTTTTTTTTGGTACATTTTCGTTAATTTCACCCCTTATACAAGAGGTAAAATTTTTGTTAATCATGACATGCCAAAGTACTCCACGAACAGAATATTATGGTCAAAAAATTTTTTTTCTGGCCTGGTTCGAAATGGGTAAAAAATACAACCTTTAATATCTCCCTTATATGAAGAGATATTCTTTTGCTGCTTGCGGATATACGGGGTACAATTTTGGTACAATTATTTTACATTTTCAGTTTTTCGCTAGGAGTTTCCGAAATGGGCAAAACAGAAAAACTGATTTTTCTCCCTTATTTTAAATGTACAATTTTTGCCTTTCATGTATTCATTATCCTCTAGTAAAAAGTCATCTTATGCCAGAGAAACATTTACCCAAAAAGTGTCCCAAAAGGGTCAAATTTCCAAAATTTAGTTTATTTTAGTACAATTTCGTTAATTTCGCCCCTTATACAAGAGGTACAATTTTTGTTTTATATGGCTGGCTAAAGTGTACCATGGACAGAATATTTTGGTCAAAAAATTTTTTTTCTGGCCAGGTCCGAAATGGGTAGAAAAAAAACCTTTAATATCTCTCTTATTTGAAGAGATATTCTTTTACTGTTTGCGGATTTACCGGGTACAATTTTGGTACAATTATTTTACATTTTTAGTTTTTCGCTAGGAGTGTCCGAAATGGGCGAAACAGAAAAACTGATTTTTCTCCTTTATTTAAAAGGTACAATTTTTTTCTTGCATGCAATCATTATCTTCTAGTCAAAAGTGATCTTGTGTCAAAGAAACATTTACCCAAAAATTGTCCCAAAAGGTTCAAATCTTCAAAATTATGTCCATTTTGGTACAATTTTGTTAATTTCGGCCCTTATACAAGAGGTACAATTTTTGTTAACAATGATATGCCGAAGTACTCGACGAACAGAATATTTTGGTAAACAAATTTTTTTTCTGGCCAGGTCCGAAATAGGTAAAAAATTTAACCTTTAATATCTCCCTTATTTGAAGAGATATTTTTTTGCTGTTTACGGATATACGGGGTACAATTTTGGTACAATTTTTTTACATTTTCAGTTTTTCACTAGGAATGTCCGAAATGGGCGAAACAGAAAAACTGATTTTTCTCTCTTATTTAAAAGGTACAATTTTTTTGTTTCATGCAATCATAATCCTCTAGTGAAAGGCTATCTGGTGCCATAGAAACATGCAATTTTTTCTTTTTGTGGTACAATTAGGTACAATTTTGGTACAATTTTTTCATATAGTTCGTTTTAATTTTGGTTGAACTCGTATGCCCAGTTCACGGAGGTCGTTAGCCATGGTATAAAATCTGATATCCTTTAACAAATACACCTATTTAATTTTTCAGAAATTGAACAACATTACGTAATTATTTGTTTATTTATCAAATTAACATCACCCAGCACGCAATAACAAAAATTTCAAAATTAGGTAGCTTCACTACCGTGTCCAAGTGATACATTTTTTGGTAACACATTTGTTTCATACGCTATCAACTTTATCATACCTTTTTTCGTTTCAAATTGGTAGCATTTTGTCACAAATTGGTAGCAAATCTACAAAGATCTACTCATCACCTTTTTATAACATTATTATTTTACTCGTAAAAAGAAATATTTTCTAACATTATTTTTTTTTCAGCATAATTCGCCCACAAAGGGTATTTGCTTCAATTTTACAGATTCATGAGCTCGAAATCAATAAACAGTGTCAACGAATTTTATGGATTTTCCCCAGAGGAACAGCAAAATATTCAAGTAAAATTCGAAATTACGATGCCGGACGAAACGGATGATGTTCCAGAAAAGTTATGGTCGAATTTGGGAAGTCATTTTTAAGGCACATCGAATTTAATTCAAGACACAAACGTGTTATTAAACCAAATTTCGGTTGCAACATTGAGTAACACCAACCAATTTTCGGAAATAACCAACAAAATATTAAAAACATCGACCGACTCGCAATTCTCTAATTTTGATTTAAATACTTTAACGAAGGACATTCCTATTTTAAATTTGTTTAGTCCAGACAGTATTGTTAGTTTCACTTTAAAATCAGACAATTTAACAAGATTAAACTTGGTTTCGGAACAGTTTATATTAAAATTTTTATTTATTAAATTACATAAAAACGCGAGAGACATTTGGGCAACTTATTTACAACAAAATAAAACTTGGGAGGCTATTAAAAAAGATCCAATTGAAAACTTCCTATCAACTTCACAACGTACCATTGCATATGATCGTTTTATAAATAGGCGACAAAAAGATCATTTTCATCCTTTGTCACAGATATAACTAGATATTCTAAACTTCTGCAACAGGATACGAATGAAACAAACATAATTAATATAATTTTTGCCCATGTAAATTCTCAAACATTTGAACTTATTAAATTAATGGATCCTCCTGATTCAATTACGAAACTACATAAATTAGGAAGAAAAATTTCGGAAATTAATGTTAGGACAAAATTTTATAAACATCAACACCCGAATAATGAACAATCTGATTCAAAATTACGTACTAACACCGCTATCGGTGATAAACAAAATATTAAAAACAAATACGTTTGTACACACTGTAAGAAAAGGGGCCATACTGTAGATTATTGTCATGCTTTAAAAAAAAGCAAAAACGTGAAAGTGGAAAACACTAATCCATTTTAAATATTAATTCTATACAATGCAATACGGATGAGAATCCAAAAAACTAGATAGTTTCACCAAATATTTACCAGTTATTGATATACATGTGTGTAATATAAAATTTCATGCCTTGTTAGACTCGGGTGGTTCAATTAATGCTATTACAAAGAAAACATACAATAGAATTAAAATAATCCAATATTTCAAATAAGTTAATTCACCAATTACAGCAGCTCTGCCAGGTGCAAATAATTTAAAACTTAATAATAGGGTTACACTGTCCTTTAAAATACAATGTCTTACGTGGAAGCAAGAATTTTACATAATTGATGCATTATCGTATGATATTCTCTTAGGTGTACCAACTTTGCATAAGTGGCGAATTTTATTAGATTTTGAATCTAATTCATTAACGTTTCAATACTACAGTACCCTAAATATACCTTTCATACAATGTGATGCTAAAGTTTTTCTAAACACTATATGTCGCAAAAAATCCAGACAAACTGACTTTATTATTACAAAAATTTAAAAACGTTTTAACAGATAATCCTGGTCGCGCTCGTAATTTTGAATATAATATATTTTTAGAAAGCATTTTTAGAAAAGATAATGAACTGATTTACAAAGCTCCATATTATCTACCTCCAGATAAAGAGTTACTACTTAAACAACACATTAAGGATCTGGTAAATTTACGCATTCTGGAACCATCTCAATCACCCTATGGTAGTTCAGTTTTTTTTGTTAAAAAGAAAAACGAGAAATTCAGAATGGTAGCGGATTACCGTTTTGATCCAATTAGTAATGTTTCGATAAATCACATTTTTTCAAATTTAGGGAACGCATCAGTCTATTATCTTATAGATTTAAGTAACGCCTTCTATCAGGTCCCTATAGCGGAGAATAGTAAATCGTGTACAGCTATCGTGACACAATTTAATTTTTTGTCCCTTTACACTTTGTCCCTTATGGACTTTCTATTTCAAGCCAAGCGCTATGTAGATTGTTACTTAAAGAGTTTGCGGATTTAATTAACAAAATAATTTTAATTTATTATGATGACATCATCATTTTTTCAAAAAATATTGAAGAACATCATAAACATTTACAATTGGTGTTATCACACTTTAAAAAACTTAATTTGATGATCAATCCAAACAGAGCTAAATTCTTTATGCAACGTTTAAAGATTCTGGGTCATCTAGTTTCGTCGGAAGGTAGAATACCGAACCCAGAAAAAATTGAATTTATCAGAAATATGCCAGTTCCTAGAAATCTAAAGGAACTACAATCTTTCCTTGGAATGGCAGCGTTTTTGCTAGATACATTAATAACTTTAGTACAATTGTTGCACCTTTAAACGCTCTAAAAAAGAAAGACGCTAAGTTTGTGATTACTCAAACTCACATTGATGCAGTCAATAAAGTAAAAGATGTACTAAGTACAGCACCAATTTTAAAATTTTCAATTTTTGATGATGATCATCCTTTTATTGTAACAACGGATGCAAGTTCTATAGGCGTTGGCGCTTGTCTACTGCAACGTTTTGACAACATACTTCATCCAATATTATTCACGTAAATTAAATCCCGCAGAATCTAACTATTCAGGTTATCAATTGGAATTGATATTTTATTTTGATATCAATTGGAAATTTATTTTATCCATACTTCATGCATTAAATACTTTTAAAGACTATTTGTGAGACTGGAAATTTATTTTACACACAGATTGTAATGCTTTGGTATATTTATTCAATACACCACAGCGATTCAATAAACTTTCGAGATGGTTATAAACTATTTCAAAATTTAATTTTACTACAGTACATATCAAAGGAAAGGATAACGTTGTAGCAGACTGCTTAAGTCGTTTATTTAATGATACGGACACAAATATTGAGGAAACTAAACACATAGAACCAACCGAAATTCTAAACCAGATTGTAACAGATCCTAAGGGTTATTTATCAATTAAAAGGGAACAAAAAGCTTCTTCAGATTGCAGACACATTTATCAATTGTTAAAATCAGGTTTAAACGTACAAAACTTTGAAATTCACGATGGCCTATTGGTTCGCTTTGTGGGGCGCAATAAATTAAAACGTATTGTACTCACGGATTCTATTTTGGACTATGTGTTGGAATATTTTCATTCCTCGGTATTTGGATGCCACTCAGGCGTCATAAAAACGTATCGTGAAATAGCTAAACGATTCACCTTTCCGAATCTATATAAAAAAGTTGTAGATTATGTTAAAAAATGCAGTGTTTGTGCCACCTGCAAACCTATAAACTATAAAATTTCAGCACCAGACTCAAGTGTTAGTGAAAAATATGTTTTCAATAAACTACATGTAGACTTTATTGGACCATTAATACCTTCTTCAGACATCGGATACAAATATATTTTTGTTATTACAGATGCCTATAGCAAGTTTTGTTGGGCATATCCCACTAGGAATGCAAGATCAGCAGTAGTGGTAAAGCTTCTTCAACAAATTTTTTTTGGTATTTGGTTTTCCGAAGGTTGTAATCAATTATAATGCAAAAACCTTCAAGTCCAATAAATACACAGCATTTTTATTTGTAAACGGAATTCGTACTGGATATATTTCCTTATCCCGCTCGACCACTTGGACCGTGTTTTTGGGTAAGAAAGAGGGCGGAAAAATCGCTGATGGTGAATTTCGAGCTCTGATTTTTCTAGTCGTAATGAACTACAGTACTCACTTCCTGTATCAAAACTTCTGTCCATTTGTCTTATGTAAACCAGAGCAATGTGATCCACAAGCCATCCAGTACACTGAAAAAACTGCCTACATGACCACATAAATTTGAACTTCTCCAACTTACCCCTTGATTGATTGATTTATATCGGAGTAGAAAGCTATTGTACCTCCCCCTTCTACTTCAGTCTGACGAGATTCGCTAAACTTACCCCTTCCTCAGTTTCTAATTCCTAAATTGTTCCTGTAAAAACACTATTCCAAATAGTTCAACAAACTGGTAGTTCGAAGTAGAAAGTTGGTGTAAATATTTCTAGTGAGTTACTTTATGGTTTTTAGGGTGCTGAAAACGAATCTAAATTTTCGGCAAATTTGAAAAATCATGAAAAAACTACTAAAAATAACAGTTTTTTTTTGCTTATAACTTGCAAAGCAAGCTTTTGATTCTCCCTACAATTTATGTTCTAATAACTTTTTTATACGACATACGGTATTTGCGAAAAGAGGCGTAGAAAAATCGGCAAAAATGAGTATTTTTTGTATAGTACTAAAAAATACATCTTTTTACAGAAATTCCCTTCATAACACGAAAAATAAGCAGTTCACTGCGTATCCTTTAATTTGAGAAAGACGATAAATTCTGTAAAATTTATTTGCAGGTAATTTTCTGAAAAGCGAATTAAAAAATTGGCAAAATTCAGTAATTTTGAGAAGTAACAAAAACATTTTTTACAACCTTTCCATTAAAAACCTTTCTGTTAACACTAAAAGTAACTGTTTCTTATTATTATAATTATAATATATTATTATTATATAAGCTTTAACTAATACGTTGACTTTTTTTCCCCAAAAAAAATCTAGTGCGTCTAATTATTAAAGTTTTTTTGCGCTCTTGCTGAATTATTACAGTTTCTTAAGATTTGGGAGAAAGTTTGCCGAAAAAAATTTTGTTGGGCTAATCCGAATTCGCGTTCCAGCATCCCAAAAAACATAAAGTTAGCCACTAAAAACAATTACACCAAAACATTCCACTTCTAGCACTTTTTGAACTATAAATTGTTCCTAAAAATTCTCTGCGTTTATTTTATTAATTTGATTACAAACAAGTGAAAATAACAAATAACTGAGTAAATTGCCTAAATACCCGGTATATACTGAATTTATGGAAAAAATTCAAACAAAAGTTGTTTATTTTTAAAAAAGGAACGGAATTTTTTTCTATAAATTTCTGTTCTATCTCTGACGGATTCAAAGATAGACAGATTTGTCCATTTTGCACAACCATGGTCTGATTTTGCCCATCCAATCAATCAAGAGTTCCGTATCCCCTAGAGGACGTTGGAGACAGTATCGTCATGAACAGTACGGATGAGGTGGTTGAATTTAGTGTTGGTCCATTTGATGATGTTATCCAGCCATGATGTTTTTTTTTCTCCCCCTTGTTCTTTTCTGTTGGTGTTTACCCATCAGGATCAACTTTAATGTACTATATTTATCTGAACGCATTATGTGACCAAGATATGAACATTGTCTTTTCTTTATTAGACTCACTAATTTTCGTTTTTCATTCATTATATTCAACACCCAATCATTGATCACATAATCCGTCCATTTTATATTAAGCATGAATTGCCGATAACACCATATTTCGAATGAGTTTAATTTTTTTGAATGATCCTCTTTTATAGTCCAAGTTTCATAAAGCACTGACCACACATACGCTTAAAGAAACCGTACTCTTAGAGGTTTTTTAATTTTATTGTTGCATAATAAATTTCTTAGTTTGTACTATATTTATCTGAACGCATTATGTGACCAAGATATGAACATTGTCTTTTCTTTATTAGACTCACTAATTTTCGTTTCTCATTCATTATATTCAACACCCAATCATTGATCACATAATCCGTCCATTTTATATTAAGCATGAATCGCCGATAACACCATATTTCGAATGAGTTTAATTTTTTTGAATGATCCTCTTTTATAGTCCAAGTTTCACAAGCATACAAAAGCACTGACCACACATACGCTTAAAGAAACCGTACTCTTAGAGGTTTTTTAATTTTATTGTTGCATAATAAATTTCTTAATTTGCAAAATACTGTTTTTTCCTGCCCTATTCTTGTTTTAATTTCGATCGTTTGGTTGTTTTCGCTATTAAAATTAACGCCGAGATATTTAAATGTGTTAATTGTTTAATAGGCACGATATCTTTATATTTAACATTTAATTTAACTTGATTGCCCATTCAACTTGACCTTAATTTTTAGCTCAAGAACACACACAAAAAGTTTCAGCTTATTATCTCTTTTCGTTTTTAAGTTATCGTGTTGAAAGACAGACAGCCGTTACAAAGTCGGAACTCAACATAATATACCCATAAAAATAAATAATTTGTATTCAGATCACTTTTTCCAAATCAAAATCAAAATTTCCTTGAAGAAATGTTCAGGTGACGTGTTTAAAATGAACATTCTATATAAATCTCAAAATGTGAAATGAATACGAAATATATAAATTAAAATTTCGATGTTGTCTAGTGTAGGTAATGATTGTTCTACAATATTAAATTATTACAATATTAAATTGTTTTTCTTGAGTGCAAATATTATAACAAAGATGAGGTATAGTTTTTAACTGTGTAAAAAGAATGGATTAATAAATTTGTATTTAGATTTTGTTAAAGAATATACATTTTATATTCGTGTGAATGATAAACAAAGTAAGCCTTTAAAAATATGTTAAGTGCTTACATATATAAATTAAGAAAAATCTTATATCTGTAAACTACATTTACTACACATATCAATAAAACTGTGGGATACTATTTCGGTTCAAATTGGTTAATTTTTTTAACGGAACTGTACACATTGGGAACACCGTTCACCTGAGCGTTGTAGTAGTATTAAAGAGAAACAAACTCCCATTGCGATAAGCTAACGCGTCCAGGTAACGTGTTTTCTAACAAACTTAAGCCTGAGTTGCTGTTAAAAAATCATAGTATGTTGACTTTTTGGGGTATCTATGCTTTTCAATTTTTGACATATATGAACGAAAATCAGTTCTTTGCTAAAATAACGCTTCCCATTACAATACAAAGACGGCTATTTCATATCAATTTGATCATATATAGTGTGTCTGAGTCTTTGGCTTTGCATTTCTGTGTCTTTGATCATTTGTGTGTGTATTTTGTGAAAAATTTACAAAATATGAAGATACACTCAGTTGATCTGGTGAATGGGCTACAATTTTAATATAAAATGCATTAGTGTAACCGCAGAAGCGTTATCCGCTATGAATATAAGTGGATAAATCAATAATTGGAAATTGTTAGTGGTTTTGTTGAAAGCCTAATCTCCAATAGTTAATTTGTGAATGATAATGCCACGATCTCTACTTTTGGTGATAATCTTGATCTATATGGGAAGAGATCCCATACTGCAAGAAGATATAGATGCAATGATGGAAGCTGTTCGTAAAATCTCTTTGGAAGGTAAAATTAATCATTTGCTATGCAATCAATTGAAAACCAACAAAAAAATTGATGACAACACATAAGTTAAATGACGCTAATTGAACTTAACGATAAAAAGATTGATGTACTAGAACATCAAGTGGAAATGTTTAAAATAAATAAATGAGGATATGATAGTTGTATACAAATCCCAAAAAAGTAATTAAAATAAAAAACAATATTCTCAAAACTGCTACATCTGCCAACAATGACGTTCTCAACAGAGAAGTACAAAGGGCAGAAAACAGTGTTAGGTTAAATACAGGCAAGACATCATACAGTGCTGTTGTGAGTCTGCCAATAGTAACGATGTGGGTAAGGAGCTTGTAGCGGTATCGCTTCTTCATTAAATTATTATTATAATTTTGTTCATCATTTTTAGTTGTTGCATAACAACTATAACTTCCCTCTATTATCACAGTTGCTTTGAATGTTTACAACCTTGATAATTTACATATAAATAAAAATATTAAATAAAAATATATTTCATAAATCAATTCAATAAAGATCAATTATATCTTTCATACATATTTATTATTTATTTAAATAATAATTATTTATTATAACTATCATCTACCTTTACAATTGGCGCCCGAGAAAAAATAAATGAAGAGGGTGGTAAATTAACATATTTTTAAAGAAAAAATCTTCCCAAAATCTTCCAACAGAGTCTATTGGATAATTGCATTGGACGAATTATAATTTAATATTCTAATTCTTAAAAAATATAACATACCACCCACCAAATTTAACAGATAAGTCTTTCATTTCTGTTATAATAATTATTTTTGCTTTACGCTTATAACTATTTCGATTTCTAAAAACATATTTTTATTTTATTTTTTTTGACATTTCATTTTTAATATGCCTAGAAATCGAAATGAGTTCCTGAATTTAGAAGCACCTACAATACATCTTCCAAATTTATCATAACTTCCACAATTTAATGTAACAGACATTGAATTATGGATAATTCAAGTTTCTCGTTTCTTTATTATTCAAAATATTATTGACGATGAAACTAAGCTCATGCTAGCTTCTTTAGCTATACCTGAGGATTACACTTCTCATGTTAGAGATATTATTGTAAATTCACCACAAGTAAATAAGTTTGATGCACTCAAAAATATTCTAAAGGAAACTTTTGGACTTTCTCGTAAAGATCGTCTAAATAAATTATTCAATTTATCTCAAAAAGATTTCGATACTCCTCAATTATTATATAATACAATGATATCCCTATCAAGTGGTCTAAATCTTGATTCACATTTCATTCGTGAACTATTCATTGGTAAATTAGACACACACATTCAAATTCAACTTGTCACCGTCGACAATAATGTTGATCTGAAAACTATGGTTAATTTCGCTAATGATATTTATAAATTAAATTCTGTATCTAATATCAGTTCTTTTCCCGTTTCAGAAATTCGTAAAACAGATAATTTTATGTTAAATAAAGAATTAAATATTCTTAAAAATAAAGTCACTGAACTGGAAAATTCAAAAAAGTCACCTTCAAAGACCCAATATACCCCAAAATCCAATTTACACAAAGTTCAGGTGAAGTCTGTGTGTTGGTATCATAATAAATATGGTACCAAAGCACGTAAGTGTGTTTTTCCTTGTTTTTTTCGTAAATTAAATACGCGATATATAAATTCAAATAAAACTTCAAAAATGGCAGATTTATTCAAAAATGTAGATTTTGTTTTTACTTATCTTGATGATCTTTTAATCGCGAGTGAAAACGAAGAAAAACACACTCAACGTCTTAAAACTGTTTTCAACATTCTCAATGAAGCTGGAATTTTAATAAATTCTTCGAAATCTATTTTTGGTGTAACAAAATTAGATTTTTTAGGATATCACGTAGATTCTGAAGGAATCACACCTATTCCTTCCAAAGTTGAATCTATTTCAAATTTTCCTATTCCGAACAATCAAAAATCACTCCGAAATTTTCTTGGGATGATTAATTTTTATAATCGCTTTATTCGGAATTGTGGTGACATTTTAGCTCCATTGAATAAACTTGTTGAACATGGTAAAACTTCAACGAAGTCAGTTATTCTTGATGAACGTGCAATTTCAGCTTTTAATTTAGCTAAACAAAAATTAATTGATGTTGTTAAATTATCACATCCTGTTTTGAACGCTGAAACTTGCATTCTCACTGATTCCTCTGGTACTGACATTGGTGCAGTTTTGCAACAAAAAAAAGATAACGTCTGGAAACCACTCGCTTTCACATCAAGAAAACTGACAGACACTGAAAGACGATATAGTACATTTTCAAGAGAATTATTAGCTATTGTTTTTGGCATAAAAAAGTTTCGTCATTTTATTTCAAATCGAAATTTTTTCATTCAGACTGACCATAAACCTTTAATAAATGCTATTAATTCTCGTAATGAAAATTTATTAAATCGTGATATACGTCACTTAAACTTTGTCAGTCAATATACAACTGATCTTAGATACATTAAAGGTAGTGAAAACATTCCGGCTGATTGTTTATCTCGAATTAATACAATTTCACTACCTTCAGGTATTGATTTGATTGATATTAAGAAGATTTCTGATCACCAGAAATGTGACCCTCTTCTTATTAATTTATTAAAAAATCCAAAATATTCTTTAGAAATACGTACTCCTCCGAATTCTCTTTTTAAGGTTTTGGTGGAGACTTCTTTGAAAATTCCCAGAATCTTCGTACCTGACATTGATATAGAAGATGTATGGAAAGCTGTCCATAATCTTGGTCATCCATCGATTATTATTAATTAAATTAAATACTGATATGAAAAAATTAACTCGTCAACCAGGAATCGAACCTCGGGCCTCTGGATTACCGGTCCAGTGTGCATCCTCTACACCAAAGACGATTGTGATGTGACAGCCAACTTTTCCATATTATTCTGATTTTTATATATATATATACTTTCTATATATTTATCAGACAGTATAAACTTCTTGTTTGAAGTGATATTTTTTATTTAATATTTGTTTATTTGTGTATACTTTCGTGTCAACATACAAGTGTTTGTCCAAATTCCTTTGGGTTACGTATGACAAACTGTAGAAGACTATAGCGTATACCCGACACATTTCATTGTCATTGAATTTTATTAATTAAATTAAATACTGATATGAAAAAATTAACTCGTCAACCAGGAATCGAACCTCGGGCCTCTGGATTACCGGCCCAGTGTGCATCCTCTACACCAAAGACGATTGTGATGTGACAGCCAACTTTTCCATATTATTCTGATTTTTATATATATATATATACTTTCTATATATTTATCAGACAGTATAAACTTCTTGTTTGAAGTGATATTTTTTATTTAATATTTGTTTATTTGTGTATACTTTCGTGTCAACATACAAGTGTTTGTCCAAATTCCTTTGGGTTACGTATGACAAACTGTAGAAGACTATAGCGTATACCCGACACATTTCATTGTCATTGAATTTTATTAATTAAATTAAATACTGATATGAAAAAATTAACTCGTCAACCAGGAATCGAACCTCGGGCCTCTGGATTACCGGTCCAGTGTGCATCCTCTACACCAAAGACGATTGTGACGTGACAGCCAACTTTTCCATATTATTCTGATTTTTATATATATATATACTTTCTATATATTTATCAGACAGTATAAACTTCTATAAAGAAGATATTTTTCACTTCAAACAAGAAGTTTATACTGTCTGATAAATATATAGAAAGTATATATATATATAAAAATCAGAATAATATGGAAAAGTTGGCTGTCACATCACAATCGTCTTTGGTGTAGAGGATGCACACTGGACCGGTAATCCAGAGGCCCGAGGTTCGATTCCTGGTTGACGAGTTAATTTTTTCATATCAGTATTTAATTTAATTAATAAAATTCAATGACAATGAAATGTGTCGGGTATACGCTATAGTCTTCTACAGTTTGTCATACGTAACCCAAAGGAATTTTGACAAACACTTGTATGTTGACACGAAAGTATACACAAATAAACAAATATTAAATAAAAAATATCACTTCAAACAAGAAGTTTATACTGTCTGATAAATATATAGAAAGTATATATATATATAAAAATCAGAATAATATGGAAAAGTTGGCTGTCACATCACAATCGTCTTTGGTGTAGAGGATGCACACTGGACCGGTAATCCAGAGGCCCGAGGTTCGATTCCTGGTTGACGAGTTAATTTTTTCATATCAGTATTTAATTTAATTAATAAAATTCAATGACAATGAAATGTGTCGGGTATACGCTATAGTCTTCTACAGTTTGTCATACGTAACCCAAAGGAATTTGGACAAACACTTGTATGTTGACACGAAAGTATACACAAATAAACAAATATTAAATAAAAAATATCACTTCAAACAAGAAGTTTATACTGTCTGATAAATATATAGAAAGTATATATATATATAAAAATCAGAATAATATGGAAAAGTTGGCTGTCACATCACAATCGTCTTTGGTGTAGAGGATGCACACTGGGCCGGTAATCCAGAGGCCCGAGGTTCGATTCCTGGTTGACGAGTTAATTTTTTCATATCAGTATTTAATTTAATTAATAAAATTCAATGACAATGAAATGTGTCGGGTATACGCTATAGTCTTCTACAGTTTGTCATACGTAACCCAAAGGAATTTGGACAAACACTTGTATGTTGACACGAAAGTACACACAAATAAACAAATATTAAATAAAAAATATCACTTCAAACAAGAAGTTTATACTGTCTGATAAATATATAGAAAGTATATATATATATAAAAATCAGAATAATATGGAAAAGTTGGCTGTCACATCACAATCGTCTTTGGTGTAGAGGATGCACACTGGACCGGTAATCCAGAGGCCCAAGGTTCGATTCCTGGTTGACGAGTTAATTTTTTCATATCAGTATTTAATTTAATTAATAAAATTCAATGACAATGAAATGTGTCGGGTATACGCTATAGTCTTCTACAGTTTGTCATACGTAACCCAAAGGAATTTGGACAAACACTTGTATGTTGACACGAAAGTATACACAAATAAACAAATAATAAATAAAAAATATCACTTCAAACAAGAAGTTTATACTGTCTGATAAATATATAGAAAGTATATATATATATATAAAAATCAGAATAATATGGAAAAGTTGGCTGTCACATCACAATCGTCTTTCGTGTAGAGGATGCACACTGGACCGGTAATCCAGAGGCCCGAGGTTCGATTCCTGGTTGACGAGTTAATTTTTTCATATCAGTATTTAATTTAATTAATAAAATTCAATGACAATGAAATGTGTCGGGTATACGCTATAGTCTTCTACAGTTTGTCATACGTAACCCAAAGGAATTTGGACAAACACTTGTATGTTGACACGAAAGTATACACAAATAAACAAATATTAAATCCATCGATTAGACAAACCTTGAAAAAAGTACGCACATTCTTTTTTAACCCTAATCTTATTTCACGAATCAAAAATTTGACAAGATCATGTCCGATTTGCCAATTAAATAAAATCACTCGTCACACTAAAAGTGATTTTATGCCAATTGAAGAACCAAGTATCAAATTTTCTTTCTTACATTTAGATATTGTTGGACCTCTTCCTCCTAGTGAAGGATATCGGTATATCTTCACTATCATTGATCGTTTTTCGCGTTGGGTCGAGGCTATTCCAATCAAAACTATCATGTCGGAAGAAATTATTAACAATTTGATTGCTTCTTGGTTCTCACGTTTTGATTTACCTACGAGGATCAATACTGATCAAGGTAAACAATTTCAATCACATATATGGAAAGATTGTTTGTCTTCTCTAGGGATTAAGCATATTTCCACTACTGCTTATCACCCTAACAGCAACGGTATTATTGAACGGTTTAACCGGTCACTCAAAATTTCTTTAAATTGCTGTCAAAAAAATAATAACTGGTACAAAATTTTACCTTGGGTACTTCTAAATTTAATTAACCTTTCTTCTGCAGAAATTTTATATGGGATTCCTCTACGATTACCATATGATTTCTTTTCAGAAAAGGTTGATATATATCATTCTGTTCAACAATCTACTCGAGAGTTGAGAAATAGAATGATAAACGCAAAATTTTTCTTTACCAGACAGTTCACCAACAAAAATATATTTTTACCTAAAGATTTATATTCATCAAAAAAAGTTTTTATACGCGAGGATCATGTCAAACCTCCACTATCTTGTAATTATAGAGGTCCTTTCTCTGTTATCAAGAGATTTCCTAAATTTTTTGTTATTGATGTCAATAAAAAACCTACCTCTATTTCAATTGATAGGCTAAAACCTGCATACTTTTTTCAATGTTAATCTTTTCTTAATTTACTTTGTATTTAATTATAAGATGTACATCAACTATTAAAGTTTTTTCCGAGTGAACAAGGTTGTTTTATGTTTCAACCTTTTTCTAGTCGTTTTTCTTTATTAGTTGATGGGGGGAAGTATGTAGCGGTATCGCTTCTTCATTAAATTATTATTATAATTTTGTTCATCATTTTTAGTTGTTGCATAACAACTATAACTTCCCTCTATTATCACGGTTGCTTTGAATGTTTACAACCTTGATAATTTACATATAAATAAAAATAATATTTCATAAATCAATTCAATAAAGATCAATTATATCTTTCATACATATTTATTATTTATTTAAATAATAATTATTTATTATAACTATCATCTACCTTTACAAGCTCAGCAACTAAGACGAAACAGACTTGAACAGGGGCGACAGATTCCCAAAATAGTTTATAAGCTGCCGCTAGGAAAACATGGCTGTACGTACGACGTGTTTAATCTCCGTTAACTCCTAATATAGGGTATGTTCCAAAATTTGCTGCGAGCAAATGGGTATGTTCCAAAATGACGTCATGAATTTTAACGTAATTTCCTGCTGTGACTGCTGTCGCTGAAAAGGTGAAGCAGTGAAAGCAATGAACATGGCGGCTGCAGTAGTAGTGGTAGCGCGCTTGCAATTTTGGAACGCTGTTCGCAGCGTGCAGCATGGCGTTAACACTCACAGCGCTGGCAGCAAATTTTGGAACATACCCATAGTCACCAGTTTTATTAAAAATAAAACGGATAGCAGTGATGCAATTGAATGTGAAGAATTGAAAACTGCAGAGGAAATCAAAGCATTTAAAATTGGCATAGATTCTAAATATCATGAAAATGTGTATAATCCAGAATTTTGGCATACTGAAACTGTAGTCAGAAGATATACGTTTTTTCTAAACAAAAAATTCAACAGTAGTGTCAATATATCAGAATGTGCAATGTGTCGTGAATATAATATTTTTTTTTTGTCTATCCGAACATTGGCAAAATGATCTTTTCATACAGTGTTGTGCAATAACCAATTATTATTTAGGATCTTACTACTGTCGTGAAAAATCCATTCATAGCAGTGTGGTGATTTATGTAAAAAATGATTTGAAAAATTTCGTAATCGATCTTAACTTAAAAAAATTTTATACCGAAATACATTTTGAATGCACTGGTGTTATTGACGTGCGTGAAATTTCAAATTGTACAAAGTGAATTTATGTAGAGCTCCAAGTGGCGATTCAGCTACTTGATAGTAATTTAAATAAAATTGCCATAGCCGATAAAATCAAGAACCCGATTTTATAAAACCAGAAAAACATTGTGATCTGTGGTGACTTTATATTGATAATTGATCGAATGCGAGTCATCAACGCAGATTATGTGATACTTTCAACTCATTTACCTGTAATAATATGAATAGTAAACCTATTCGTACAACGGCATCTACCAGTAGTTTCATAGACTATTTGATAATTAATAATATTGATAAATATAAAATTTCAAATTCGCCCCCTTTACCTAGATCAGTTTTTTGTATTATAAATACGTATTTCGACTACAATATAGTCATCATCAGTATGAATTAGCTAGTCGTACTTTACTCTTTGATAATTAGAAATAGATATAAAGTCGAGATCAATAGACAAAAATAAAACTGTCACCAAATTAGTAACAAGTAACATATCCTGCGACAATATAAGAGTAATTTTAATAAGAGTAAAATTAACAGGAATAAATGTGAATGAAGGAAATACAAGAGTAATTTCAATATAATTTAAAATTTATTATATTTTAAATCTAGTATATTTTAATCTAGTTAATTTTCTATTTATTTTTATTTTTGTCTATTGATCTCGACTTTATATCTATTTCTAATTGTCAAAGAGTAAAGTACGACTAGCTAATTTATACTGATGATGACATTGTAGTCGAAATACGTATTTATAATACAAAAAACTGATCTAGGTAAAGGGGGCGAATTTGAAATTTTATTTCAAAAACCTAGAGTTCTCACTAATTATCATTCGATAGTATAATATTGATAAATATGTTAACTTACTAATTATTAATTTATCGACATGTATTTAGGATCATGATAAAGGCCAATTTCTGCAATAAGAAATTAATTAAATAAAAATGATGACACTAACAATGTCGACTTCTACAAACGCATTTTTTTAAATACATATATGCAATATTTTCAAATAGCCCGAGAGCTGGTAGACATTTTTGGGTTGGTATTTGAGGCATGCTGAAAACTTGTTCAATACTTCTCCTATAATACCCAAAAACAGAACCGCAGATCTGGCTGGGGGGCAGCGGGGCTAAAGCAACCCTTATATTTTTAAAAACATGAATTGTTTTTTGCAAAAAATATCCTTGAGGAATTTTGATACCTTTTCACTCACACGCATTCATAACTTTCTCGATCGCCTGGCAGGTAGAATGTCCCACCGAAATTATCTGCATTTTTTAAAATATTTATTTTTAATTATAAATAATATCTTGTTTAAATTTCAACGTGCCTCAAATACATTTTTTGAGACACACAAGTCTAAAACTTTACAACCACCTGGAAAAGCTTAAGACCCAACTAAATAATCTGGCTTATTTATTTTTTCACTCTTTAAATATTAAATTTAAAGGTATAAAACTTTCAAAATGCCTCAACGATATTTTTTGCAAAAATAAATCGTGACTTTAAAAATATAAGGGTTATTTTAGCCCCGCTAAACCACCCCCACCCCCCAGCCAGGTCTGCGGTTTTGTGTTTGGGTATTATAGGAGAAGTATTGAACAAGTTGTCAGGGTGCCTCAAATACCTATCCAAAAATGTCTAACAGCTCTCCTACTAAAATTGCTGACTGGACTCATGTCAAAGAATGCATATACACCTCATGTGTATCAATCTAATGATGTTGATGTGTCGTATAATCATTTCAGGCAGATTTTTGAACACTATTTAAATGTATACCATTAATATAATTGTATAATAATAGTTACACTATAAAACCTATTTTGACAAAATGGAAACCCGACTTCTAAAATTAAATAAACAAAAGATGCACAAAAAAGTAAAAAAATAATTGCATATTCTCGTGCCAATTTAAGTTCACCTAAGCAAAAATTTTTAAACATATATGTACAATTATTGTTATTTTTGATGGCGGTTTCAGCATAGAGAAATTCACATAACTTTTGGACACCGCCTCCAAAAATAACAATATGCAATTTTGCAAGAATATGCAATTATTTTTTTACTTTTTAGTGCATCTTTTGTTTATTTAATTTTAGAAGTCGGGTTTCCATTTTGTCAAAATAGGTTTTATTTCTCGCTTTTTAGTGACTTTGAAGTTCTATAACTGATTTTATTTGTCTAAATATGGGTTATTTGTCTAAATATTTTTTTTTTATCCGTTTTTTTTTTTTTTTTTTAATTTTTAGTGCATTTTTTTATAACAGATTTTCAGTTTTTTTTACAAGCATTTTGTTTTTTTTTTGTAAAATTTTTTTTTTTTGGGGTCGGTTTTTTTTTTTTTGTAAAAAATTTTTTTAAAGTCGGTTTTTAAAAAATATTTCTTATTTTCCCATTATGAATGAGTATACCCTTTTAAAAAAAAAATTTCGTGGAAATCTATTATCACATATAAATTGAGGATTTTCCTCGATTTCCTGGGGATTCCCTCATCAGAATGCGATTTGGTGACAATGGGACCAATCGGGAATCAAACTCTTTAAAACAAAAAACAAAAATTCAAAATCGGTTAATAAATGACGGAGTTCTGAGGTAACAAACATTAAAAAAAAAAAAAAAATACAGACGAATTGAGAACCATCCTCCTTTTTTGAAGTCGGGTTAAAAAACTGGGTTACAACTTATATTCAAAAGTGACGAGAATTCATGAATTGTATTCTCGAGAATACATGAATTGTATTGAATTTTTGGGAAGCTGATAAGCTCTTCAACTGCTCCTATAAAATAAAATAAAGGACCATAAATTATGCATCAAAAATAAGAAAGTTGAATTCCCTAAACAGGAAATTCTTAATAGCAGAAACGGATAAAAAAGAAAATGCTGAAATTTACTGTTATCATTTTACAACGACGGTTAAAAGTATACTTAAGTATGTACGAGTACTGAAGCTTCAAAAAGGCTTGACTTTTTGTTTACATGTAGTTGAAGTGCATATAAATCAATTATAAAAGTTTCAGTGAGGGGGGCAGGAGGTTACGGGGGTCTTGAATTAATTATTTAATGTTAAAGTTCGAGTTTTAATGAATTGCTCTTATGGAGAAACCCATATTTTTACACATGTTTTGATAATTTTCTCTTGGAATAAAATAAAAACTACGCAATAGAAAATAGAAATATTAATAAAGAGATTGATCCAATAAAAATTCCCGTATGACAGACCTCTAAAAAAGATATTTAAGAAAACAACTGAGATTTTGGGTAAATTTTATTTCTGCCGGCGGTAGCTTAATTACCCGAAATCTCAGGTTATTTCTTAAATATCTTTTTTTGTTATGCTTGGTATGACGGGCCTAAATTAAATTTTAATTTTTACTTACGACAAACAAGTAATGGAACAACTAACTGAGTTAACTGTTTGAATACCCAGTATATACTGAACTGTATATCCATGTTCGAATTGTTAATACCTTTACTGGATATACCAATAGTATATGAGATGTAATGTATTTCGACATGTGTCCGCCTTCGTTCGACTATGAATAGTATGTCATTTGCTCTTTGAGCACAAATTATGTGAAAACTATTGAGTTTATAAAAAAATTTTTCAAACAAAAGTTGTTGTATTTTAAAAAGAAGAAGATTTTTTGTTATCAATTTTTTTTTCTATCTCTTACGGTTTTAAACATTCATATTTTCCTCTCTGCCGGGGGGATACACGTTCCGATTTTGCCAATTAACGAACTTGACCTCAATTTTTTGCTATAGAACACACAAATTTCAGCTTGTTATCTATTTTCGTGTTTGAGTTATCGTGTTCACGGACAGACAGACGGATAGACGGACAGACGGACGGACATGCGGAAACGGACAAATTAGATAATTTTATGAACACTTATAAGAAAATTTTTTTTCTGCGATCTATATTTTCAAGCGTTACAAAGTCGGAACTAAACTTAATATACATACCTTGAATATTTACAAATATACTGGATATAAAAATAATAAACATTATTGTGGACTTTTATGTCAAATTATTAAATGAAAAATCTCAATCGAAGTGTATAGACATTGGTGTGCTGCAGTAATCGACTTTACCTATTTTATTATTTATCCTTTATATAAACGATTTACTTTTACACATCAATGATGGTAAAGTTATTTTGTGTGTTGAAAATCAACCAAGTAATGGAAAAATTTACAAAATGATGTAAAAGTAACCAGCTAATTATAAATATGAGTAAAACGACATATTTTATCTTCAATCATAAAATTATTGATGCAAATTGCTTACAAAAAATTAGTTACCCAATCACCAAAGTAAATCAAATAAAATTTCTGGGTGTGATAATTGATGCTGACTTGAAATGGAACCATCATCACGTAAATTATATATGTAAGGTAAATGTCCCCTATTTCGGCATCTTAAGGCTCTTAAACCTTAAGATTTTTTTCATGTATTATTAAACATATTAGTTTGAAAGATTTTGTGTGATGAACATTGGCATTTTTCTAGTAATTTAATGCATGAATTATGTAGTTTTAGTTCGAACTTTTTTATATTAATTTATTTGTGGACCTCCTGTTTGAAACCTATTTCGTGATAAAATTTGGCTCTGCTTCTAAGTTCGTGAGCTCATGGCCCCTGTTTCGGGATAAAGTTTTTTACAGTGAGTTATGATAATTTCCTTATATGTAGTAAAAGCTTTATTTATTGTCTTTAAGCTGGATCTCACTATCATAAATTTTGTATTAAAAAAATATCTTTATCCTATTCTTAATTATAAATAAACTCTTTAAATATTTATGTTTTTCATTAGTAATTTATCATAACTCACTGTAAAAAACTTTATTCCGAAACAGGGGCCATGAGCTCACGAACTTAGAAGCAGAGCCTTTATCACGTAATATCGTTCAAACAAGGTGTCCAAAAATAAATTAACATAAAAAAAATCGAACTAAAACTACATAATTCATGCATTACCAATGTTCATCACACAAAAGCTTTACAACTGATATCATGTTTAGTAATATATTTAACAAATCTTAAAGTCTTAAGAGCCTTAAGATGCCGAAATAGGGGACATTTACCTTAAAAATGTAAATTCAGGTCACCTTCAAACTCGTATTATAAGAATTCTAGTGAACAAAACATATACCGAATTTAGCTCAAAAGAAACATAATTATGAGCTAAATTCGGAATACATTATTTGCTTTTTAATTTACATTTAAATTATCTTAATTATTATATAAATATACACAAGCAACAAAAATGTATCTAGAATATCCCTGAATCGGTAGTGTCACGAACTAGGGGACACACAAAAATAAAATGACCGCTATTTCGTGAGTCGATTTATTGCAATTTTAAAGGAATACTATGCTTGCAACTAACTTTTCTTTAAGTCAAATCAATTTTTAAGAAACACAAAAAAGCGCTATTAAAAGTTTTATTCAAATGGACTTTGCCTTTTCGTAAGCTTAAGCAGTCCGAGCGGTTGTTACCTTACGGTAACAAGGAATATACGCACGCTTCACACCTGTTCGTGGCCGACTGACAGTTTTGAGCGTCGCATTCCTCTCAGTTTAGTCGCCAAAATGTTGGTACTTGATTTCTTAAACAGTAAAATATTATTGAGTTCATGTTCACATTATATTGCCGATCACGGTTCGTTCTTTGTCCGATCTCGTTCTGATAATATTAAGTGGTAACATACGCTTCAGTGTGTAATAGCTGACTGAACCGGGAACAGAGAGCATTGACACTATTATTCACATACCGTTACAAGTTCGATCTCCCTCAAAAATATTTTAATTCTTCATGACTGGAGTGGCATTAGACCGGAACTTGACTGTTACCGATAGTATGAATGCACACATTGCTTTTCATTTGATAATATTTCATCAGACCGATAACGAACCGTCATCGGCACTATAATGTGGATCGACCCTAAATGATAGAGACTTTGTTTTAATGTATAATTTAAATAAATGATATTTAAATTACTTCTTTTTTTACAGTGTATCATGCTTATAGCTACTTGAAATATTATGTAGTTCTATGGCGGCAGTTTATAGAATGGTCCCGTGTATTTATTTCGCGTTTATTTAAAAAAAAATGATTCGGCTAATATTTAATCTACAATATCAGGAGTCATGTGTAAAGACATTTAAAAATAATAAATTAGCCACTTTCTATGGAAGATACCTCTATGAGGTGATATTACATAAATTAAATTGCATAGTTTAAAATGATTTAAATATTGTGAAGTACAGATTAGATAGATCTGTACAAAAAAAAAGTCTCAAAATAGCTGGATGTAAATTTTACTATGGACTGCCGCCAGAAATGAATATCATGAATTTAGATAAATTTAAAAAAGAATTAAAGAATTACATTATCCAAAGTTATTGATCTCGTATTATTTAGTTTATTTATTGTATTTATTTTGTTTATAATTTTCTATTAGTTTAGTTGACTATTCCCATGTACCTACTTGTCTATCATTACCTATATGTTGGAATTGAGTATTTAGTTGACTATACCCTCGTATTGGAATTGAGTACAGCGCATTTGGGGTTGATTCAAGATTAAGGGTTTAAATTATACCTCTGGTTTGGTCAAGTAATTCTTAGACCACTGAAAACATCAGAGAGAAAAAATAATGTCAGCTCTTCGGATGCTTCAGGTAAACCTTCAGCGCAGTAAGGCAGCCTCGGCTGTCTTTTGTCAAGATGCGCTGGCAAGGATAATTTCCATAGCTCTAGTCCAGGTTCCTTGGGCTGTGAACCATAAAATTCTAGGAGACGCTGGAGGACAAATTACTTACAATAAAACTCCAGAGAGACCCAGAACTTGCATTTATGCAAAAAATGGCATCAATGTCTCGACGTTGTTAGAGTTTAGTCAGAGAAATCTTAAAGCGGTAAAAATAAAATACAACATGAGGAACAAAACTGGAGTGGTAAGCATCGCTTCGGTCTACCTATGATACATCTACTCCACCACCAACAACAGAGATGAAAGACCACACAAATTCACACGAATTCACACAAATTCCATTCACACAGAAAAGGAAGGTGGATAACATAAAACCACCCTCTTCGGTGAAAGACTACAGATCGCAAGGGAAACCAAATTCTTAGGAGTTGGACTCTAAACTAACATGGAACCCCCATCTGTAATACATAACAAATAAGAGCAAATCTTCTCTAGGAGCTATCCAGGATCCAAAAAATGGCCTGTTTGTGCATTACTGGATCCATGAGCAGTACACTTACAGCTACCATGGAAATTATACTAGGGCTGATTCCGCTAAGCATTGTAATAATAGGTAAAGCGAGATCCAGCGCCTATAGACTGTCTTGCAATAATAACGGGTTTATTAAAAATCAGGTTGACATGCAAGGATCGTGGGAACAGATAGTCTACCCAAAATATACTCCTTCTCAAAATCTTTCACTTTAGTCTGTGACAAGGACATGTGGACAGAAGGAGAACCATCCTATCTCAAGAAAGGAATCGTCTGGTATACAGACGGACCCAAAACTGAAGAAGGGGCGGGTAAGAATCTAAGGTGAGAGCCTCAACATAGAGAAACATGCCACGGTCTTTCAAGCAGAAGTCTACGCTATAATGGCTTGCGTCCGTGAGAACCTACATAGAGGCTACATAAACCAGAACGTATGTATTCTCTTGGACAGTCAAGCTGCCTTGCCTGGAAGTCTTGTCTGGAACTGAGGTCACCTCAGGGGTAGTCGAAGATTATCTGGAGGAACTGCTGGAGCTGGCAAAACGGAACAATGTTAAATTTATCTGGTTGCCGGGTCACAGTGGTTTCGAAGGAAACAAAAAAGCAGATGCTTTGGCAAAGAAGGGAGTCCGAATACCCTTCATAGACCCAGAGCCTATTTTAGGAATATCAAGGACTGCATGTAAACAGGTGATCAACGAGTGCTTAAATGTTAAACACCGTGATCACCGGGAAGTGCAACCAAGAGGCTGTCTCTCGATGCACTAAACAGAATGCAACTGCAGAAGGATTCATTACCGGACATCATCCCCTGCGGAAGCATCTGCACACAATGAGGCTTCATAACGGGTCCATTGTGTGCAGATTGTGTGGCGAGGAGGAAGAAACGTCCAGCCACATTATCTTTGACTGCGAACCTCTAGGTTACAGAAGACACAAGATATTTAGTACATCTCACCCCGAATATATGAACCTTCAGGAAGACCTGATAAGCAAACTCCTGGCTACTGCCAACATATGGGAGAAGCGAATCTCGTTGGACTGAAGTAGAATGGGGAGCACAATGGACCATAAGGTCAAAGTGGAATACTTTTTGATGTGGAATACCCCAAGATGTTTCTATCTATCTATCTAACTTATGGGTTACGTGACTAATTAGCAATCGTTAAAAGTAATCTTGAAAAACATAATTAATATCTTTTTATTTTTTTCCTGCAAATAATACGGTGGATATAATATGATTAAATTAAATTTATTGTTTCTAATTTAATTACTTAATTAAAATTTTTATATTATTTTGATTTATATCAAATCAGGTTTCAAATGTATCTCAAAATAAACCTTTTCCCGACGTGTTTATAAAAACGGGTCTACAAGACCACCTTTTACAATAACATATTTGACAACCGTTACTCAACACCAAAAAGAAAGATTTTGATGTCACAGAACCAAATATCTTTTATTAGAATGTGTTCACCAAATTACATGCAAATAAAAATGATTGATGCCAACCATATGATTATCCATTGTCATTAGAAAAAAATTAACAGTTTTACAGAAAAACAGATAACGTAATTAAATGCTAATGAAGCAAAAAATAACATGTAGTCGCTAATTTGTAATGCACACAGATGTATTATTCGTGACGAAGGTCTTATTAAATTATGTTATATTTAATTTATTTTAATCAATGACTGTTCATTATACTTCTCTAACTATTATAATTATCTCAAAATTTGCATTTTGCACGCTATCCAATTACTGCTCATTAATAAATACCAGAAAATTATGTTTTTTGAATGAAGACACAAAGAAATGTTATCAATAAAATTGTTTATTTGAAATAAATGCTATGTATCTAAATAAGTGAAAACGACTTCACGCGACGATTTAAAAATCCATTACACATAAATAGAATCTTTAATGATTATCTGTTATTGATTTTTGACATATATTAATAATAAAATTTATTTGTTAAAGACCCAAAAACATGATGTACAAAGGTCGAAATAATAATAATAGTTTGAAGGTATAATATCTAGAGCTCGATAGTGCGATAGGCCGAGTTTAAGGCGTTTTTTACCTTCGCGTTTGAATTACTATTGCTAGCCGAAAAATAAGAGTCGATCTGACCCCAAAATAATTTCTGAACGAAAAGAGCTACGGTGCTGATTTTTCGAATATGTTCTATTTAGGGAATTATAAGAGACAGTTTTTTCAATCATCGTTAAGCAATAAACAGTTAAAAAGTTACTCGCATTCAAAAATCGTTAAATAGCGGGAACGCCTACAATTTTTGGATATACACGATCATAATTCCAGGGCCTAGACTATAAGTCCTTAATAGTTGATATTTGGCATACAGTTAGTTATAGTGCCCAATTCGAAAATTTAATTTTATCAAAATTTTTGTTTTGATAAAATTAACATAATAAATGCATCAGAGATATTACTGCTCTATGATTGGTCCATATTTCTATATATATATATATATATATATATATACTTAATATTTAGCAACAAACCACTTTTGAGAGTTGTGCACGATTTTTTAAAACTTTGTGCTCTATGATTGGTCCATATTTCTATATATAATTATTATAAGTAAAGTATTTAAATTTAGCCCACTTCCATAAATGCTAGAAGGATGCGGTTTTTTGTATTCGACGGGGAATTTCTGAAACCTACCCAAAAATCGGAAAAACCAAAAATTACATTAAGTGCGGCAAGTTTGAAAATATTTGAAACAAAAGAAAGAATAACTTGCCGCGTTATAAAATTTTAAAAACATACTAAGAGAAAATCACCCTTCATTAATTTTCTTGATAAATAGCTCGGTCCTTTAATGGGATATCATCACTTTTTAATGAGCAACGCTTTTTAATGAGCAATATAAGTATCTCCCCAAAAACTCGGCCCTTTTTTACATTTATGTTTTTGATCGGATATATTATATAATTAAAAAACAAACTTGCAGGATTATTTAATTCCTACCTTAAACATAGCTTCTATAATTTTATTTTGATTAATAAAAATTAAAAGAATTTTTAATTCCATATTTTATAGCTGAATAAATATAAAACTCTAATCTGATAATAAATTTTTGCATTTTTTACAAATGTCGTTTACATATTCTAGCTACTCCAAGCTTTGATCAATGTAAATACTTAAAAATTTAGATCTTTGATTCGTTTTTAGAGCATTATCATCAGGCGCAATTTGTGACCATCTAATCTCATGGGAAATAATTTTTCTAAAATAAAAAAAAGAGATTCAAATCGATTATATATCAGCTGGTTTGTACATCATTCTTGGAATTCCAATACGCTTGTTTGCTAAATTAATGATACCGCTTGGAGTTTGAATTTGTGTAATTTTTTTCAATTTTTTATAATAATTATTAATTTAAAACTCCCCAGTCGTACAAATACAAAATCAGTCATTACAATCCATATTCCATTCTATGAAATAATAGAATATGGTTCTGCAATTACTGATTTTGCCATTAATGTCTGCATTTTAGAATAGAATATGGATCTGTAATTACTTTAAGATATTATTTTACAATGGGATTTTAAACAATAAATAAGCCATGCAATATATGATAACTACAAAGAATTAATATGGTCTGGATATCACGAATGGTCGACGATCGATGTACAATGCGCTCTACTGCCTGGACACCAAATGATTCAAAAAGGAAAAGAGGGAATCCTATCGCAAGATGGCGCAATGAATTGGTCAAATATGAAGGTGGACAATGGACGTGAAATGCACAAAATAGAAACTCATTGTTCTTATTGGAGGAGGCCTTTGCCGAACAAGTGGGCTAAATCTACGACTTTATTATTATATTACTATTATTAATATTATGAAATCACTTACTGTATAACAGTTTTATACATTAAAATAAAATGGATCTTTACCGAAAATACAATTCGCTTATTCAGCCAATATGTTCAACCTTCATTATCGCTTTTGCGTTAGGTCAAGGTAATTAAAACTTGGAATAAATGATTGACTATTTGACTGTTTCCGGATTCTGGTGTTATGATTTAACACGGATCACTTCTAATCAAGATAAATAATAATATACGTGGAAAGTATTTTTTCCCAGTTTGGGAATTTGTATATTTCGTATTGCGTAACATTAAATTTCGTTGATTACTTACCACCTTAACAGCAACAGAATTGTTCAGTGGTTTAATCAGTTCTATCTAAAAGGTTTTAACTTTTTAAACGTACGACAAAATTGTACTATGATTGATACAATTAAATTTAGGCTCTTCAGTGAAGGAAGATATTAAAATTTCTTCTGTTGATTGATTGCATGGTACTCAATTTCAAGTACTGTATAATTTCTTTGGGGAAAGGATTGCTTTACATCATTTTTGTTTAACAATTCATAAAAAAATTGAAAAACAGAATGGTCCAGGTCAAGGGTTAATTAATTTTCACTAACGATTTGCGAACATAAATATAAATACATAAATATTTGAACACCTCATAAAATTTGTATCCGAGAAAACCGAGCTATATGACCATTATCGAGTTACTGTTAAAGTCCGTACTTTGTTATTAAGGTTTTCCAAATTGTTGATGAAAAAAGCATATACGGTATTAATACATTACGGTATTAATTTTTAATTTTATTTTTCATGAATTATAACTTAATATTGTATCAACCAGTCCGTGTGGTCCAGTTGTTAAAGGCGCTCTGCTCGGAACTGGTAGGTTGCTGGTTTGACTCCCAACACCGGAAGTTTGTCAATTAAATTAATTTAAAAAATAATTAAAGGGGTGGTTAATTGACTATATTGTCGGTATATGAACAGGAACAAAAGTAACCAGCTATGCTTGTGAAGGTTTCTACAGTTTTCTTTCACAAACTCCCCATGAATATCGGCATAGTACCTAAAAAGTCGGCTGCAGTTGCACAACCTCTACAAGTTCCTAGTCTACATACAAATTCCTTGTCCTTTAGGGGTCGCTAAAAAGGCCTACTACTACTGTGTCAAGTAAACTGCAGTCTACATACAAATTCCTTGTCCTTTAGGGGTCGGTAAAAAAGGCCTACTACTATTGTGTCAAGTAAACTGCAATCCGAGGCAGTTTTCATTATATTCTTTTTGCAGAAGAACGCTACTTTCTGTTAAACGTTTTTCCATGTTTAATTTCTTTTTTCATCAAGTGACTTGTTCACACGAGACTCTAATACATAGTAGCTTTTAAGCTTAGAAGTTGTAACGTATTTCTACGTCGTAGAAATTATTTCCGGTTTATTAATAGGAAAACCTTTAGGAAAATTTTGAATACTAAAAACATAATTTATTTGCTTTTATTATTTGGGTTAACTTATGGATGTAGATTTGTTAGTTGTTTTGTCTGGCATGATTTACTCCCCGAAACAGTATAGCCTGTTATTATTTCCATAATTCAATAAATCGACAATGTAATAATAATAATAATTTTATTTGTTTCAATTCAAAGAATTTTACAAAGGTTCATGTACATAAATATAAAAGTTTCATGTAAATATTCGTTTTAATTGTTTAATACAAAATTTTTAATTTTTGATGTTTCTTGAATAAAGAAGTAGATATTATTCAGTTAATCTTTACTATTGATAACGAAAAGCAAGAAGAATCAGTGTGATTCAGTCCATTAATATAATGAGAAATGTAGCGGTTTCGTATTCCCGCATATAGCGGACATTCAAAAAACGTGTGGTATAAATCGTCTGGTATACCAATGTTACAGATTGGACAGATGCTGGTTGGATTTAAATTCATTTTTAATTTGTTGCTATAAATTGTCGTTTTCGTTACAGACGCTGCCCTTAATTGAAATATTACCCTTTGTCTGTCAATGGCTGTGTTGCTATTGAATATTATTTCAGATATGTTGTCTTCAATTATTAGTTTCTATAGGGGGCTGTGGAGATTATATATTTTGTGTAAATCGCGTTGTATCAAAGCTTGGCTGTAATCTTCCAATAGCTGAGGCATAGCATTTCGCCGATGGTTTTGTTCTTGGGTATACCAAATATCACTCAAATCACCATCCTCCAACATAATTCGTAATTGAGATGCCCAGTTGTATTTTACGATGTTGTCAGGTAGTTGATCGAGTTCGAGTTGTCGTCGGAATATAATTTTAGCATATTTGTCCTGGGACATCATCAGAAGCTTATTCCACCAACGAACTGTGCTTCTAAATATATACCAAGATAGGTGTATGTGTTGGGTTTCATATCTAACTACACAGCCAGGTGTGTTTTTTGGAAGCCAGTATAGATTTTTGAGGAATTGGATTCTTTCCATTTGGTCTAGATATCCAATTACAGAAACTTCTGAACAATAAAGAAGAGTAGTGGTTACCGTACTTAAGAAAAGACTGTATTGTGAAATCTCATTTCTACATCCAGTTTTCGAGAGTATGCTAATCAAATTTCCAGTGGCAATTCTACCCTTGGTACATAAATTAGCGATTGCCTTGTAAAATAGGCCTGATGAGCTGAACGTTATTCCAAGATACTCGTATTCTTTAACCGTTTCAATTTCGTGATCATTACACTTGAAGTTTCCGTTAAAACTGAGTTGACCTTTATGAAATATTAATATTTTTGTCTTATCGGTGTTTATTAGTAGATTATTCTCGTCGCTAGAGAGGATATCAATTTGTTTTTGAGTTTGACCGGGGGTGTTTGTTAGCAGTACGAGGTCATCGGCGTATAGAAGGCCAAGAAGGTCCTGGAACAATTTAAACTAATTCCTGTTAGACCGTTATTCCGTACTTAAGTAAAAATGTCACTTATAAATAAAACAAATAATAAAGGGGACAGAGAGTCTCTTTGGAGCACCTCTCTAGATACGTGAGTCTTATTAGTTTTTCCTTTATCGATTTACAGGCTATGGTTGATTTTTTGTAAAGATCTATTAAAATACGAATTATCTTACCACTAATGCCGAATCTAAAAAGTATATACCAAAGTTTTTCGTGATCTATATAGTCAAATGCCTTACGGAAATCAACAAAAATTTTCCTCTTCGGCAATCTGAGATGAAGGTTTACCGTTGAGCTTAAAATGTATACATTGTCAATACAGCCTCTTCCCCTACGAAAACCTGATTGTTCATCTGGTAAAATATTGCACAATTCGGACCATTCTAAAAGTCTTCGATAGAGGAGACTAGTGAAAACCTTTGTAATCTAGTTCATTAGGGCGATTCCTCTGTAATTATTTGGATCGACCTCGCTTCCTTTTTTGAGGATCATTCTTAGATAGGTTTCACCCCAAGATTCGGGGATTGTTTCGTAGTTGAGAATATTGTTAAATAGAAAAAGCAATTTAGTTAGCCATGTTTCGGGGAGGTTTTTGAAGAACTCATTGGGGATTCCGTCTGGTCCAGGAGTTTTTTTGCAATTTGAGCTCGCCTAAAGTAAAAGTAGTGTCCAGATAAGGATGTAAGCAGTCAAAAAAGGTATACAGGTGATACAGGTGAGAACAAGTTTGGGGATAAGTATTGTGCAGGTATTCAAGTGGTTCATTATCAGGTGGTTTATAGTGGTTTCTAAATATTTTAACTGTGTCCCAAAAATCCTTGGAATTCTTTACGTCTTGAATTTACGTTGTATATTTTTTGACCAATCTTGTTTCTTTCCGCGTAATTTATTGTTGTAGAGCTTTTTTTCTTCTAAATACATTTCCAATGTTTCTTGGTTTTTAAAGTTTTCTTTTATACATTTCCTGTGTCGTTTTCTAATTTGTGTTTTAAGTTGTCTACATTCTGAGTCGAACCAAGGGTTACTTCGTTTTGGGTGTGGTTTTTGAGGGTTACATACATATGTTAAGCTTTGTAACATGCCTGTGGATTCGGCAGCATATTTTAGCCCTAAGAAAAACTTTTGATTTTCACTTTCCGTGTTATTATTGTCGGGTAGTGGAGCAAACTGCGCGTCTAATGCTTTGTTGAAAGAGTGGCCAAAGTCCGTTTGCCATTTCCAAATTTGTCCGGAGACAACAACGGTTGTTTTGCAGTTGACTTTCCAGTTGGGTATATCGAGCATTAGTCTAGTCGGTAGGTGATCAGAGACTCCAAATAAGTCTTCTACCACAAAATCTGCTATGAAGGATAATGTGTTATTGCTTACCCAAACAAGGTCAATGACGCTTTTTCCAATTTTGCTGATGAAGGTATAATTTCCAGGTGTGTCACTCGGGCTTCGACGATTCATAAATACTAATCCTACATCTTCCATAGTTTCCAATAAAGCTTGACCTTTGTTATTTCTTTGTTATTCCGTCTTCGATCATATAAATGCGTATCATTAAACAAACATGGATCACACTGATTACCTTCTCCAACTCTACAATTGAAATCACCTGCTAAAACAAAACATGAACTTGGATTGCATAATAAAATGTTACGAATTGTTTCATTAAGCAGCCCTAACTGAATATAAATTGGTAGGAAGTCGAAAAATAAACGTAACCTAGTATATAATTTAAGTTATTAATGGTAAATTTAATAAAGATCCAATGAACAAACATGTCGATGACTTCGATTACAAAGGTCGATGACTCGATTACAAAGGTTTCGATGACTCTATTACAAAGGTTTTCACTAGTCTCCCTTAGCTGTTCTCACGTTATAGTCTTTGACGGCTACAGATTGAAATATATTGTACGAATTAATGGAAAAGTACATATAATCTATATGATTAGTGAGCCAAGTTTCTGAAAAGGAACATTCCAGCATAGTATTTTGAAGTTTGCTTGGATTTTGGTATATTCGTAGTTCAGGTTACTTGCATGGTCGAGTACTATTCATGGGCCTGATTTTTCACTATGCTATTTTTTTGTTTTGCCCTGGGAGCCACTTGGTTTATCGTATTCATGAGGAATAACATGTTGATTTGAGCTTGGAAGGGAGTTTGAGCGATGCCTAGGTTTTTAGTACCGATTCGTCTAATGAAATCAATATCTCGAATATCCAAATCTAGTTTCATAATGTTATTGGTGATTTCCAAAATCATTTGTTTGAGATCGTTGTAACTGTTGTCTCTTTCTGGGATACCAAACAAGATAATATTCTATTTCCTAAGTTCTCTATCGATATAATTTTTTTCCGGGTTTGTGTGTCTAATTGCTCGCGTATGTTGTACTACGATTCTCACTTATTAAACGTTCTTATTTTTCATCAATAGATTTTCTCATTTGAAGGATATTATCTTGGAATTCCAGAAACATTTATTTTAATTAATTATTCAAGGTTTTATTTTAATTTAATTTCGTAGTGATAAATTTTAAAAGTCTGTGACGGTACACTGTACAAGTTGGATTTATTGAAAATATTGGCGATTTTTTGACTGTACACTTTAAGTACAATAACAAATTTGACAAAAGTTCTTAGGTTATTTTCAAATTAATTTAGAAATAGTTTTCACTGGTGTTTTTGTAAATTTGGGTGTTTACTTCTATTTAATTTCACAGTAGTTTGTTCGAATTGTTATATGAAACTGTTCGGTGAGTTTTAATACACTTTCAGAAGTTTTGATTTCAATTTTATTGAGTAACACTCAGAGAGCATAAATCGACAATGTAAAAACAATAACAACAATAATAATAAACTTTATTTAATAAAAAGGATACGCCAATAATGCAATCTCATGCCCATATGTAAATAAACACATGGAATATATATATATATATATATATATATATATATATATATATATATATATATATATATATATATATATATATATATATATATATATCTATATATATATAAATGTGTCGTTATATATATATCATTAAAAAACTAATGAAACTAAGAATGATGTGGATGGCACGATAGTTCAGTAAAGATAAACATAGAAAGAGGGTCGTGCTTGCAAAATGTCCTGTCGTTCTGAATTTTTTATATGTTGTTCGGACCTAAACCAATTATAAAAAACCAGATTTGCAATTTCAAAAGTGCTGTGCGAGCGGTGGTGTACCCAAAAAACCATGAAATTTTCGGACTTTTTTCAGTTTTTGCTCAATATCTCAGTGAAGAAAGGGTCTGCCCGGTATAGTCTGGCTCCTACCTTGAGAGGGATTTACTCTTTGTGTGGTGATGCTATCACTGAAGAATTTCTCCAGCAACAAAGCAAACAGCTCTTGGCAAGAAGGAATGTGATCCATACAGTTGAGAAGTTGGGCATGAGGCAAACTGTTTTAGATGCAGCTAAACGCCAGGGTGACGATTGGGGAAGGGCCATTGAGGAGCGCCTCCTCGTCATTGTCGACCTGGTTGCTGCAGACGGGACGTTCCACAGATTGTGGTACAGGAGCTTGTTTAGATTACCACCTGCTACTGGGAATAAGAGAGGGTATCGTCCAGCCAGTAATACTGAAGAAGCGATGGAGTGTGTGTACGATTACCTATTGGAAAACAGTGATGAATGCCACTTTTCTTTGTCAGAACAGCGAAAACTTACCTCCAAAAACGTTTTGCCGATGACATAGCCATAGTGAAGATGGGCTTCAACAAAGGGACACTCCGCCTGCTTCAAAAACACCGGCCATAAAATTTTGTATGATCATTGGTACAAGGAACAAAAAGACGATGCGAAGCAAGAGCGGGTGAGAGTTGTGAAGGCAGCAGCAGAAATCATCGTGGAAGATATTCGCACACAAGTGTATAAAGCCAGTCAATATCCCCCCTCAGAAGATTTCTTCCAAAATGTTAATTCTGTCATCCGTAAAGTCAGTACAGCTATTTTTGAGACTATTGTTCTCAAAAACAAGCGTGGCCTCCTTGAAGCATGGAAGAAGAAGTGTGTGTCATTTTCTCATGCACTGATAGCTGCTGTACGACCTCGCTCTTTTGTTTCCTCCCTTCTGATTAGAATTGGTACCTACTTTTACCGAAAATATGGATCCAAACATCTGGTATATATGTGCGCTGCGCTGGTTACCTGCGCTGGTTAACTTATGACTGTTTTTGGTTATCTGCCGTTTTTGAGAGAACCGCTGGGGCTACAGGTACCAGCCTGGTCTCAAATGAAAGCTAATTAAATTTACAACTTTATTTAATATAATATTTGAAGTAGGATGCGTATTTTAGAAGATATTTCACAAAATAAGTGACCATTTCGAAAAAAATTCACTTTTTGGAAAAAATGGCCTATTTTCGAAGAACGGTATTTTGGGAGCCAATTGCTGTATAGAGCTCGCTGTGATCCAGATTTTAGCAAAATTAGTCTATTTAAAAAGTATATTGAGTGACTATACCGGCCAGACCCTTCCTTCACTGAGATATTGAGCAAAAACTGAAAAAAGTCATGGTTTTTTGGATACACCGCCACTCGCACAGCACTTTGGAAATTGCAAATCTGGTTTTTTAATATTGGTTTAGGTCCTAACAACATATAAAAAACTCCGAACGACCAGATGCACATCTTCCGAATGACCTTTTGCAAGCACGGATGTACATCTTGACTGGACTACGAAGGTAATGCGACATTATTATTATGATTGAAAATTTAACGTATTTATGTCTGTTGATGGGGGAGAGAGTAGACAGGATATACACCCAATAGGCCACCCACCTTTTCGACAAACAGACGTCTTCACAAGGTAGCTACGTCCTTTGAAGAAGATTCACTACCCTATGGTCGTATAGTCTGTACGTCTGTCAGTCAACGCGTTGTCCGAAGGGTCAGCCTGTCTTTCGCACCGGGAAGTTCGTCTATCAAGTTATGTCCTAGTATTGGATAGTTCCATCCCTATGTGGAACCTGCAAAATAAATGAACTTGAATGGCTGTTACTTGAAGACAGTCTGCTGCGATCTCAATGTACGAAGGGCTCAATGAATGAGGTCACGCACCGTGCTCTCAAACTTTCCTGTTGCCAGGATCACGATATCATCGGCATATCCTATGCAGGTAATGCCTTGATCCGTAAGCCCATGCAACACCAACATCTACTACTAGGCTCCACAGTAGAGAGGATAGGACCCCTCCCTGTGGGCAGCCTCGCGTTGTGCCGACCCGGATGGTTCTATCCCCCACCCTCACTTCGGCAGTTCTGGAAGCGAGCATCTCGCCTATCCATCTGGATATCGTGACGGCCACCCCCCGTTTCTTCAGGGATGCTTTGACTACCCCATGTAAGGTATTGTCAAAAGCGCCTTCTATATCAAGAAACGCGCAAATGGTCGTTTCTCTCGCATCAAAGCCCCGCTCTATTGCGGTCGTTCGTTCGTAAAGGGTCGTCGCTGTGGACCTGCCTGTCCTGTACGCATGCTGGTAGGGGTGCAAAGGCCTCCATTCCAGCACCTGGCATCTGATGCAACTGTCCACCGCCTTTTCCACCGTTTTCAAGAAAAACGATGTAAGACTGATGGGTCGAACAGACTTCCATTCCGCTTTGGGGATGAAAGTAACTCGGGCGCTTCTCCAGAGGCTAGGTATGTGCCCTAGCGCCAGGCTGGCTCTACTGATCCGGAGGAAATGAGGAGATAGTGACTTAGTTTCGTGTGATAGTTACAAGTGACTTAGTTAAAAATAAACTTCTACACGATGTTAAAAGTGAAAAGGATGTGTTTGACGAAACCGTTTTATACAGTGCAAAGCAATGGGCTCAGAAATACAACCATAATTCTGCAAATAGACAGAAGAAAAAGTTAGTTTTTAGATGTTTAAGTGCCACGAGGAGAGTCCAAATCCTCGTAATGTCCCAAGAAAGCAGGTGCTGCGCAAAAGAAAGTCGGCGTGTAATGGCGTGTAATATCGAGTAGTGAGCTTGGCTGTTGGACTCGGGAGCGACATCTACAATGACACGATATGATGATTGGCTTCAGAATTGGAGAAATTGTGCTGTTTCCGTAGTTACTTTGGCAAATGGTGGTGTTACGAAAAGTGGAGATATGGGTGACGTCGAGGTAAAATTTTAAGATGGTATCTCGAACCGAAAGATTACTGATATGATTCATATAAATTTGGCAACCAACTTGATATCCGTGAGTAAGGTTACGTCTAAAAGTTACATATGGGTTTTCGGAGCAGATGGGGCTCATATGTATAGTGAAAGCGATTTTCAAGTAAGAGGGGAAGTATTGATCACTGTCAAACAAAAGCAGAGAATTTACTACCTGAATATAGAATCGCACATTGTACCTGAATCACTTCCAATCGAGAAAAACAAGGATGTTACAAATTCCTTGTAAAAACGTAGTAAATTTATGTTTCAGCCAGGAAATATGGCATAAAAGAATTGGTCACCTTGTCGCGGTATCTTGGCTCTCTTTATTCCTCAAAGGAGCGCTGCCCGAACCTGCAACAGATTCCGATACTCGACAAAAACAAAAATATTAGTAAAAGGTTTTACTAAATATTTTCCAATTGGAACGACACACAAGTTTTTTTTTAAGAAAAAAAAATTAAATTAAACAAAATTTTTACGAAAACAAAAACCTGATTTTATTAGCTTTTTAAAAAAATTCATATATAATTTCTTTTTCAACAATTTTTCATCACAATGTCAATTTTCAAACTTTGAATTACTTGTACAAATGCTAACTTTAACTTGATCTGAATCGAACAACAGTCAATTTTATACTCTGAACTGAATTGGACAACAGTCAATTTTTAACTTTGAACTGATCAAACAACAGTCAAATATATACCTTGAACTGATCAAACAACAGTCAAATATATACTTTGAACTGATCAAACAACAGTCGATTTAAAACTGAAATTTGATTAGCACTTGCCGCCGCTTTATTTACCCGCCAAAGATCTTTCTAGAACATGGTTATTGTTTTGAAGAAATATTTTTTTGAAAATATATTTTTGCATGGAGGTTTCTCGAACAATTTAGTTTATCAACAATCATGGGCGAAGTCGGTGGTTCAGATTATTTATAAAATTAATTAAAAATTATAATACTGTACTAGGCATCGAACCAGCGCGATACCCATCCTGTTTGATATTTAACTGTCCACCTAACAGACACGGCCACTGCTAATTCAAATTTATACACAAATTTTATGATACATAGATTATTCATAACAAGCTTCTTCTGTTGACTCAATCGTACTTGTTTCGTACGATTGTACAAAAATTATTCAAAAAAATTTATTTTTGCATGTATTTGCTTTTGAACAAAACCATACTTGTTTTTTTTTTTATCTAGAGCACGGTAGTGCGTAAGGCCGAGTTTTAAGGGTCACATTCGGACTTCTCACTACAGTGCTATTACTACACCTTAATTTAGACTCATTTTTTAGGTGCTGTATCTTCTGAACGAAAAGAGCTACAGTGTTGATATTTCGAATATAGATACTTTACGGAAGTATAAGAAACAGTTTTTTTAAACAACGTTAACGAATTAACCGTTAAAAAGTTATTTCACTTCAAAAACGCAAAATTCGCGGGAACGCCCACAATTCTTGGTCGCTAATAGATCCATATTCTACGATACTTCCAGATATGCTGTAAAGCTGATGTTTGGCATTACAGGTAGCTGTAGTACCCAAACCGACAGGAAAATTGCGAAAACTGGAAATTTGTATCGGAAAAGCGGAAAATTTAACAATTTTTTGTTTTAATTAAACTTAAGACTGTATCATTAGTAAACATCCATGGAGAAAACATAAAAAGAACAATATGATATATACCTATTAATTTCTTTACTATATAGAAATAGTCATAGCAATTTGAATACAGCAGTTTGCGTTTATTATTAAAAGTTAAGCACATATGATTACAATTAGTTTTTGGATGGGTGACCCAACCCTGTGTGAATTTGTTTTTATTTTATACGTTTTTTATTGTAATTTTGTAGCATTAATTTATATTCTCATTTTATTTTAACTTTTTTATTATATTTTGCATTGATCAATTATTATTTATTACTAGCATTACCCGTTGCAGCTTCGCCTGCAAAAATTTTTTAAAGCCCTTATAACCAAGCCCTTATGCTAGAATGATGCGGTTTTTTGTATTCGACGTGAAATTGCTTCAAACTGACGAGAAAATCGGTAAACTTCAATTTTTACAGTGCAATCCCCCGGAAAATTGGAAAAACATCCTCTAAAATTACGTTTTTCTGTTCTATAAATGCTATAAAGATGGAATTTTTACTAAATAACGTCAAATTAACAGAATATTTTGAAAAATTTCATTACCTACATCGCAACCACACCGAAAATGGGAAAAACATCCCTAAAACTGACCTTTTCACTTCTATTCATGATAGAAAGATCGGTTTTTTTCCATTCGACGTGGAACAGTTTTAAAATAACAGAATTATTTGAAGGAAGAAAATTTTTCCATCACAACCCTTCGAACTTGGTAAAAACACCGCCAAAACCAACCTTTTTGTTCTATACATGCAACAAGATGCAGTTTTTTGCAATCGACGCTTAATAGCTACAAATTAGGAAGTTGTTTCGAAAATCTTAATATTTTTTATTGCAATTATAAATTATATATGAAGTCTAGAGCTATTTATTTTGTAAATAGCTCGGTCCTTACTCTCATATCATCACTTTTTAAGAAGGAACTATTACATTAAGGATTTTCCCGAAAACTCGGCCATTTCTTACATTTATGTTTTTGGTCGGATTTAAATTATATCTGATAATTTTTTCCAATTTTTTTTATTTAAAAAAAAAAAAAGAAAAACTTTAAATCAAAAGCAGTTATTTTCTTTTCAATTTTCGACTTAAAAAAAAAACTTTGTTTAAAGAAAAAAAATAAAATCGAAATAGATTATTTTCTTTTTGCACTTAAAAAAAAAACTCCTTTTTCTCAGGAGAAAAATATTTTCTCTTTAATATTGAATATATATATCTATATAATTTATTTGATACATATTTACATAGATTCAATTGTGTTAAACAATTTTTACAAAAGACAAGTATAATTTTGCCTCAAAACAAGTTTTGAAAGTATGAATACAATTTTGTAAATAATTATTCTTGTAAAATTGAAATCGGTAAATATGTACTGTTAATATACATAGCCGGTGGCCTAGTACCTTAGAGCGTCAGACAAGCGGGGTATTGTTAGTTCGTGCCTCGTTCAGGCATACATAATTTTTTTTAATCTATCAGTTGCTGACCCCTTTGAATACGACCATGGTAGCTAAAGCGCAACTGAATGTTCTCTGCACATTACAGAATGTACTCTGAACAAGCACCCTTCTAGAATGATCCAAGGCACTATATAAAGGAGGAATATACCGATTTCAATTCAGTTCTAAAGGAACAGTTATACAGTTTAAACTTAACGTTGTTCAGTTTAGGTCAAAATCAAAATTTTGTTGTTGGAAAACTGAATGATGTTTCTTTCAGTAGAAAAAATTTGGGAACTGCCCGATACAAAAGAAGTTCAAAACATCGAAGATGTCGTAGATGTGGGTAATGCTATGGGCGACGAAGATGTTGGGAATGAAACTCAAGTGTCTGCTGAAGAAAAGTGTCGATATCCTTTAATACAACCAAACTAATTGTTTTAACTAATGTGTATCACTCTCATATCAAAACATTTTTTTTTTCAAAATTTTTTATGCTAAACGTCATTGTGACTCCTAACACTAGATCCAACATCAATGGAATATGCATTGAATGTGTGCATAATAGCATTTATTTCACTTAATTTTATATTTTCTTTCATAAATTAATCATCAGAACATTTAACTAAATTATAGTCAGTAAATAAAATTCAGTAAATAAATTATTTGTGTAATCATTTGAGAATTCTGTATGGAAGTCAATGATTAGACATTCTACATAGAGGTGATAGTTTTAATTTATAGACCTAATTACCCTAGTAAATAAATAATAGAAATAGTTCCTGGGCAAGGCGGAGTTACGGTTGTTTGGAGATGTGTTGGTGTCTCAAAATACGATTATCAATTAGTATCGATTAAATTAGTTGACTGGGTTATATTAAAATCAATAATATAGTTTTGTTCTGGCTAAGCACAAGCGGGTGCTTAAGAAATTTATTGAATATATTTTAATTTTGTTAATTTTGATTAGGAACCAAATTGTTTCTTGTGTTAATTAAGTGTTTTCCGAAATATATTTTATGTTTTAAAAATAATAAAGATTATTATTATTTCATTCATAAAATGTGCCAGATTCTGGTCCTTCGAGCCGAATACGAACAAGCGACCTATGGATGTACAGTATTAGTGAGGGAAAGTTCTAAAATTATCGTTGAATTGGATATTGGACTCTATTAATTAGTAAATATTCGAAAGTGGTACCCGGTTATATTCAAACTTTCTAAATATTCAAGAATACCCGGATACACTAATTTTTTGCAGTGTAAATCGCGTTGCTCATTGGAGATTGAAATACATTGCATTAATTGTCAAAAGAAAACTAGTTTATTGAATGGTTGGATACCAATACCGAATATTAGTATAACTACATTTGTATTTGTGGTTAATAAAATTGGCGGATAAAATGGTTTATACGAGATAATTGAATTTGGAATATGATTTACGGCCTTCAAACAGTCTGCGCATGACATCATCATTTCCGGCATATTGGTTTTATAATTTGTGCGCGTGTTTTGGTACATTATTAACAACTGAAACTTAGATATTATATTATCAAATGATAATTAATGAGAACTCTAGGTTTATGAAATAAAATTTCAAATTCGCCCCTTTACCTAGATCAGTGTATTTGTATTATAAATACGTATTTCGACTACAAAGTAATCGTCATCAGTATAAATTAGCTGTAATTTACTCTTTGACAATTAGGAATAGATAAAAGTCGAGATCAATAGACAAAAATAAAAATAAATAAAAAATTAACTAAAATAAATTAAAATTAAAATATAATAAATTTTAAAATATAATAAATTTTATTGAAATGACTCTTGTTAAAATTTCTTTCATTCAAGTTTACTCCTGTTAACCTTACTCTTATTAAAATTACTCTTATATTGTCTCAGGATATGTTAATCGTTGCTAACTGAGTGACAGTTTCGTGAATTTTATAATAAGAGTAAGGTTTACAGGAGTAAACTTGAATGAAAGAAATTCTAACAAGAGTAATTTCAATAAAATTTATTATATTTTAAAATTGAAAATTTATTATATTTTAATTTAAATTTGTTTTAGTTAATTTTTATTTTATTTTTACTTTTGTCTATTGATCTCGACTTTCTATCTATTTCTAATTGTCAAAGAGTGAATTACTACTAACTAATTTATACTGATGATGACTACTTTGTAGACGAAATACGTATTTATATACAAAAAAAACTGATCTAGGTAAAGGGGTGAATTTGAAATTTTAACTGAAACTTAGCTTTTTAAGGGTTAGTAGCAGCAATAACAAGTGAGAATTTGTGTTCAAATTATTACAATTCGTCAAAAATTAATTATTGAAGAAATAATTGTTATTCAATTACTATATAAAATTAATTGATGCTACTTAACGTTCCATTGAATGTTAATATTATTGGACTATATAAATTTTATTAATTGTGTGATTTATTCTTTGTACTTTCTTGTACAATTGATTTATAACTACGACACTGATCAATCAAGTTGTTGCGACTAGTTCAATTTAAAATTCAATAAAAAAATTTGAAATAAATTATTCTTATATAATTTCATTATACATTTGTTTATGTTCAATTTGATTTAAATTGTTATTATTTTATATAATCGAGACCATCCATTTAATTTATTTATTGAGAATCTTAAAAAATATAAATAATTATCTCACTTATTAATTGGTTTATGTAAAATTTGTTAATAATTTCATTGTAAAATTTTGTTTTCAAATTTCATTGATCTTAATATTAATCAATAATTTTCGTTTTTTGTTAAATTCCATTGATGATTTATTTAAATTTTATTACAATCTTTTCAATAATTTGCCAGCTAAAATCAACTATTTTATATATAGTTATGTTATAATTTTTTTCTATTTAAATTATTTGTTTTGTAACAATTTACTTACAACAGTTAAACACTTGTCGATTATTCATTTATTTGGTTTTAGCATTTTCTTTTGTTTCCTATCTCGTACTTCAACATCATGACGGCGGAAGTCATTAAGAGTTGGAGTAATAAAAAGAAGTTTCTAAAGAGTAGAATTACTAGATTAGAAAATTCTCTAGAAAACGTCGAAACAGTCACCGACATTTCGGAGTAAGAGCTTGCTTTAGCTCGACTTAAAAATATTTTTAGTTGGTTTGAAGATATTGATTTAATTTGGAGTCCGCGGATGAGGGAAAATATAAAACCGAAAATTGAGTCATCGAAACTAAAAATTTTGATCTCTCAGAAAGAATGCGTTATACTTACAAATGTTAATGGATCGACGCCGCAGTAATGAATTAATCGAAAGCTTTTCTAGAAGCGATACGCGAAGCTCAGCGCTCCCAAAAATAAATCTACCCACGTTTTCAGGTGAATATAAGGAGTGGATAAATTTCAAGGGCATATTTTTAAATCTGATTCACAATAATTCTGAATTACCCAATAGAAGAAAATTGTTTTATCTGAAAGTTGCTGTGAAAAAAATGCAGCATCCGTTATCGCGAACATTTACTGTTCTGATGAAAATTAAAGTAAAGCATGAGATGCAATTGTCAAACTCTATGACAATAAAGTACTTCTTGCAAATAACAACTTGCAAAGCATTTTTGAGCTTCAAAAAATTAATAAAGCATCAGGAAATAGCTTGAGAATATTGGTCGATGAATTTTCTCACATTATAATTTATTGAAATCGCTAGGAATTGAAAATTTATTGGATACAGTTTTAGTGTACCTTTTACCCCAAAAATTAGATTTCGAAACGCAACGAGATTCTAGTTAGATAAAAAAGCTAACGAATTTCTAACGACTAGTAATTTTTTGGATTATATAAACAAAAGGTGTCAAGCTTGGGAAGTACTATCACATAATTTTTCAAACAATACTAATTCCTCTAAAATAAAATAAAAATTTGGGCATGTACTGAACCCCATTCGTAACTTAATTCTACAATTTGTACAAAGTGCAATAAACCGCATCCTTTAATGCGCTTTTTTCAGTATTTAAGATTAGATACAAACCGTCGGCGAAAATTTGTTGAAAATAAAAATTTATGTTTTAACTGTTTTAGCAATATACATTTAGCTGAAAGGTGCCCTGCAGAAGTTTGCAAGATGTGCTCTGCTAAACATCATTGGTCATTACATCCAAATAAAAGTGATAATGTGAAGACTCCACAGGTACCTGCTGCCAATAGGAGCAGTTCTAACGAAATTGCTCGGGTACAAAAGAATGCTCCGGCATCTCTAACTAGTAATAATATTGATAAAAGTTCCACTGAAAGTTCGAGCTTAAATCTATTAGCTACAGAAATTGTGAATGCTAAAGATGCACATGGGAAAAATTGACCTTGTCACGCTTTAGTAGACAGCGCCAGTGTATGAAATTTTCTCATTAAATGTTTTGTGTGGAAAATATAAATAAATAAATTTAGCACTAAATAATTTGCATAAACCACTTTATTAATAAAATTATATTATATTTTTGCGACAAATATTTCGGATTTGACTCCAACATCAACTGCGTTTCTGTACTAAAAATGTATCCTATTTATATAAAAATTCTAACTAACAGTTGTGTTTATTACAAAATAGAAATTTGTCATATATCATGTGTTTTTTACACTATTAAAAATAATATACAATTATAAAATCATATACCTATATTAAATTAAAATTCATAAAGAATTTGCGTTTGAAAGCTTAAAGAAATTTAAAGCTTAAAATTTAAAAATTGTAACGGTAGTAAGTTTTATTAGTACCTACCTAATATATAAAAAAAAAAATAAATTAAAGTTTTTTTTTACAAAAGTCAATAAATGAATTAACTTACTTCCGTAACAAAAAAACCAATTTCTTCTAGCATACATAGAAGTAAAGATGGTATTTCGGGGGTTTCCAATTTTCCGGTAGGATTGCGGTGGGAAAATTTAAAATTTTCATAAGTTCAAAGTATTCCACGTCGAATTAAACTGCACTCTTCTAGCATATATAGAAGTAAAGAACGTATTTTTGAGGTTGTTTTCCCATTTCCGGGAGGTAGGGGTGAAAGTACGTCAGGAAAGCTAAAATTTTCCGACTTTTTCCGTAAGTTTGAATTAGTTCTGCGTCAAATGCAAAAAATGTCTAGAAATGGGTAAGAATTTGTACACGTCAGTCAGTGAGTCAGTTACACAAAGGGCTGTATAATGTATATGTATATAATATGGGATTTAAAAATAATTTCGTCATCAGAAATCGGTGTATAAACAGAAATTTGAAAAGTTAAAAATGTTAAAAAACTCGTTCCTAATTTAACAAACTAGAAGTAATACTGTCTAAATAAATTAAAAAAAAAAAATATGAAAAAGTTGGCTATTACGTCACAGTCGTCTTTGGTGTAGCGGAAGTATACTGGACTAGATATCCAGAGGCCCGAGGTTCGTTTCCTTGTTGACGAGTTAATTTTTTCATATCAGTATTTAATTTAATTAAAAAATTCAATGACAATGAAATTTGTCGGAGTATACGCTAAAGTCTTCTACAGTTTGTCATACGTAAACGAAAGGAATTCGGACAAACATCGTTATGTTGACGCTTAAGTATACACAAATAAACAAATATTAAATAAATAAATAACTTCAACAGAAGTAATACTGTCTAAATAAATATAAAAATAAATAAATAAGAATAATATGAAAAAGTTGGCTATTACGTCACAATCGTCTTTGGCGTAGTGCAAGCATACTGGACTAGATATCCACAGGCCCGAGGTTCGATTCCTGGTTGACGAGTTAATTTTTTCATATCAGTATTTAATTTAACTAAAAAAATTCAATGACAATGACATTTGTTTTGTCTTTTTACAAAACTTAAAATTTTTTATTGGATATAAGTCTACTTGTGAATTTCTTAGCCAGTGTTCTGTTAAGCAGGTAAACACTGACTTCTGACTTATTGGTAAGTTCTTTCAGATGGAGATAATTGACTCCGAGACCTCGAATATTTAGATGAATAGTAGTTGAAGAGAATAGTTGTTACTCTAGGATTTTTTAATGCTTGAAAATCAAATACTGGTATCCTACCAACCAAACTTTGAAGGCACAATATCTTCCGTAGTGGCAATATCACTCATTATCTAGAGCACGGTAGTGTGGTAGGCCGAGTTTAAGGGGTTTTTGCAAGTGTACGTTACCGTGCTATTACTTATTCATACTATCTGGACCCTTAGTACCGAGATACGTTATAATACTACCTTTTATGTTGAAAGTTTGAAAGTATCATAGTACCTCTTATCGTTAGTACCTTTTAAAGACGTTATGTTTTATAAGCGAGTACTGAGTTAAGATAGCGTCTAGTATTATTTAAATATAGTTTATGGAAAAACGTTAGTACCTTTTAAAGACGACTGTGACGTAATAGCCAACGTCACAGTCGTCTTTGGTGTAGCGGAAGTATACTGGACTAGATATCCAGAGGCCCGAGGTTCGTTTCCTTGTTGACGAGTTAATTTTTTCATATCAGTATTTAATTTAATTAAAAAATTCAATGACAATGAAATTTGTCGGAGTATACGCTAAAGTCTTCTACAGTTTGTCATACGTAAACGAAAGGAATTCGGACAAACATCGTTATGTTGACGCTTAAGTATACAAAAATAAACAAATATTAAATAAATAAATAACTTCAACAGAAGTAATACTGTCTAAATAAATATAAAAATAAATAAATAAGAATAATATGAAAAAGTTGGCTATTACGTCACAATCGTCTTTGGCGTAGCGGAAGCATACTGGACTAGATATCCACAGGCCCGAGGTTCGATTCCTGGTTGACGAATTAATTTTTTCATATCAGTATTTAATTTAACTAAAAAAATTCAATGACAATGAAATTTGTCGGAGTATACGCTAAAGTCTTCTACAGTTTGTCATACGTAACCGAAAGGAATTTGGACAAACATCGTTATGTTGACGCTTAAGTATACACAAATAAACAAATATTAAATAAATAAATAACTTCAACAGAAGTAATACTGTCTAAATAAATTTAAAAAAAATAAGAATAATATGAAAAAGTTGGCTATGACGTCACAGTCGTCTTTGGTGTAGCGGAAGCATACTGGACTGGATATCCAGAGGCCCGAGGTTCGATTCCTGGTTGACGAGTTAATTTTTTCATATCAGTATTTAATTTAATTAAAAAATTCAATGACAATGAAATTTGTCGGAGTATACGCTAAAGTCTTCTACAGTTTGTCATACGTAACCGAAAGGAATTCGGACAAACATCGTTATGTTGACGCTTAAGTATACACAAATAAACAAATATTAAATAAATAAATAACTTCAACAGAAGTAATACTGTATAAATAAAAATAAAAAAAAGAATAATATGAAAAAGTTGGCTACTACGTCACAGTCGTCTTTGGTGTAGCGGAAGCATACTGGACTAGATATCCAGAGGCCCGAGGTTCAATTCCTGGTTGACGAGTTAATTTTTTCATATCAGTATTTAATTTAATTAAAAAATTCAATGACAATGGAATTTGTCGGAGTATACGCTAAAGTCTTCTACAGTTTGTCATACGTAACCGAAAGGAATTTGGACAAACATCGTTATGTTGACGCTTAAGTATACACAAATAAACAAATATTAAATAAATAAATAACTTCAACAGAAGTAATACTGTCTTAATAAAAATAAAAAAAAGAATAATATGAAAAAGTTGGCTACTACGTCACAGTCGTCTTTGGTGTAGCGGAAGCATACTGGACTAGATATCCAGAGGCCCGAGGTTCAATTCCTGGTTGACGAGTTAATTTTTTCATATCAGTATTTAATTTAATTAAAAAATTCAATGACAATGAAATTTGTCGTAGTATACGCTAAAGTCTTCTACAGTTTGTCATACGTAACCGAAAGGAATTTGGACAAACATCATTATGTTGACTCTTAAGTATACACAAATAAACAAATATTAAATAAACTAGAAGTGTGTGTAGATATACGTGTTGGAATATTTTTATTGGCGAATTTAGTGCCATCAACAGTTCTTACTTTTTCGTCCATTACCCCCACTTCATTAATGTTAAAGTCTTTACAAATATTAAAAAGTTTCTTTTAATAATATTCAAACACTGTTCTATTAACGAGTACATCAACATTAACACTCTATTGAAGAGTACGTCACATATACCAACTAGGTAGCTGATAAATACAAACTAAAACAGTGATTTTTTGTAATCAATTAAGAGATGAACATTCAAACACTTTTTCAACACTCTATTAAATCAGTTCATATTTTATTTTGATTTAACTATTAAAGCCAAAATCAAACACCCACCATTTTTTTTAAACTTTTTACAAAACTTAAAATTTTTTATTGGATATAAGTCTACTTGTGAATTTCTTAGCCAGTGTTCTGTTAAGCAGGTAAACACTGACTTCTGACTTATTGGTAAGTTCTTTCAGATGGAGATAATTGACTCCGAGACCTCGAATATTTAGATGAATAGTAGTTGAAGAGAATAGTTTTTGTTACTCTAGGATTTTTTAATGCTTGAAAATCAAATACTGGTATCCTACCAACCAAACTTTGAAGGCACAATATCTTCCGTAGTGGCAATATCACTCATTATCTAGAGCACGGTAGTGTGGTAGGCCGAGTTTAAGGGGTTTTTGCAAGTGTACGTTACCGTGCTATTACTTATTCATACTATCTGGACCCTTAGTACCAAGATACGTTATAATACTACCTTTTATGTTGAAAGTTTGAAAGTATCATAGTACCTCTTATCGTTAGTACCTTTTAAAGACGTTATGTTTTATAAGCGAGTACTGAGTTAAGATAGCGTCTAGTATTATTTAAATATAGTTTATGGAAAAACTATCAAAACTATCCATTTAATTTATACGGAAATATAATATACAACTAACTTCATTTATATTATGATTATTGAATTTAAACCATATATGTAATACTCACATTATATGTTTCAAACATTTTGTAGGGTTAAAAATTCTTATATCAGATTTATTGTTTTTTTTTTAATCTATTTAAATTTTTAATATATTATTAATCTATTAATTTAGTTTAATTTTTACATTTTTATTTCTTATTTTAATAGATTAGTTTATTCTTTTCGTTTCATTTCATTTTCAAGATTAGTTTTAATTCGTAGTTTTTATCAATTTTGTTATTCAATTTAGCAAATTCTCTATTAGTGGAGTTTTATTTGATAATACAGTAGGTTAATTTTGTCAGTATTTATAAGTTAATTTAAATATATTTAGATTTAGTTATTTAACGAAACAAAAAGGTTTTTCAGCAAAAAAAATCGATATAAGAAATTGGAATATTACAATGAACAAAAGCGTAATAATTACAACTTCAATGAAGCTGAAATACGAATGTCAAAAAAAATGACCTAAAATGTATACAATAATAATAAAAAAGGTACTATTTAATGATAACCCCATCTAAACAGCTGGTACTAATAAAAAAGCATTAAGATAGCGTGGTATTTTATAATACCTTGAAAAAAAAACATAAAGTCTGCCGGTACTACCAATTAAAAAAAAAATACTATACTGCGTGACGTCATAAAAACACAATAAAGCGCTAGCATTATGATTTAACGCATGTCGGTACTTAGGGTCCTGGTATACCTCGAGGAGTTTTACTCGATCGCCTGTCAATTTATAATTTATGCACTAGCTGTGAGATTGAGTATATCATCTTATTCCACTATGATTAACGTCAGTCCCATTTTTATGGTAGTCACTATTTTAAATTATGATTTTATTTATATACAATGTTAACGTATCAGACCACTCAGATATTGATGATAGATGGATATATCTTGAGGTCTGAAAAATATTGCACTTCGACCTAATGGCCAATTATGCTCCCCCTTCTACTTCAGTCTGAGGAGTTTCGCCATATATTATTTAAATAATTTAAATAATTATGCCATTTAAATAATTATGTTTCTATAAAATAAGTAATGTTTTGCATCGTAAAATTTAAAGCATCATTATCTTTCCTGAAAGTCAATTAATGAATCAATTAGGTTCTGTTTTAAATGTATTACACGAATATCATTCTCTAAATTGTATACCACATGTTAAGGACTAAGACTTATAACCACAATTAAATCTGAATCAGTTTGTTATTTAATGCATTTAGTGATATTTTCAGGAGTAACCTTTTACAGCCAGAAGTTTTCTTACAAAGATGATAAGATATAATCTAAATTTTTGATTTTATAAGTGGTAGGTATTAATATTACTGCATGAAACACCGAAAAAAGTGAATAAAATACAGCTATTTGTTAAATTGTACTTATTATTTATTATTATTATTTTTATTATTTTATTTATTACTTATTATTTTAACACTGAGTGTTTTCAAAATCACTGAAAGCATTATTTGTCATCCGTTTGAACCTGGCGGCTGTAAAGCTATTTGAAATTTTGAAAAACTCAATATTTTGAAAATAAAATGAGTATGTTCAGATTATATCTGTCACTTAAAAACTTGAAGAAACGACATTTTTTCCACTCATTTTGTACTATGTGCATAAGTAACACTATGTGCATATTTTGATGTTGAAGCTTTATACATTTTACACATTTTTTATATCTTGTCAATTTCTTTTTGATATATACCTATGGCCTCGAAAAGTCCATCGGATTTTATACACGATGACCTAAGTTATATTGGTCTAAGAGCTACATAAAAGTGAACTGATAAAACATAGTCGTGATTTTTTCTTTAAAGTTTCCCATGATATAGTCAAAGCAAGAGCCACAATTTGCAGAAGTCTCAGGTGAGGCGGAGAGTGTAGGTGGGGGGTCAAACGTGTAGTTTTGATTAAAAAAAAATCGATCGAACAAAGTTCTGAAAATTGGTGTAGTATTACATATTGAAAATAGAAATTGGAAGAAAATGTTCCCAGAAGTGTAGGGTGGGGCCCAACCGCTCCCAGAAGCACGAACGAAATCAAAATTTCCTTGAAAATATATTCAGGTTCCTTGTTTAAAATGAGCATTCTGTGTAAGTCTCAAGATCTGAATGAATATGAAATAGATACCTAAATTAAAATTTCGATGTTGTCCAATTATAAGTAATGATTGAATACAATATTAATTTAAGTGTTTTTTTGTGTGTGTGTAAATATTATAACAAAGATAGACTTATAAGTTTTAATTGTTTAAAAAGAAAAGTATTTAGGAAATTATATTTATATTTTTTTAAATAACAAACATTTTATGATAATAAGTTTAGATAAGAGCTGTTTGTGGTTGGTAATTAGATTGTGAAACAATTTTCAATTTTTGGCAAGTTACTACTTTTTTCATAGACTAAATAGACACAACGCTGATTAATATTGTCTGTGTATTCTAGAAATAAAAGTTAGGGTAAAGTTCGCGAAAGAGTTATTTATTATTTTCACTTTTTTATGTTATGTCTACAGGGTTTTCCAATAGGGGCGCTCGAATTTTTATAGCAGCAGTTGCGACATGCGCCAGTTTAAAGCTAGTTAAATTGCGTGTAAATAATTAAACTTTACCATGCAAATTATTGCTCAATTCCAATTGCGTTCCGTACACTACTTGCACACAATCGGTTCACACGGTGCACACAATCGTTCTGTTGAGTCGATTATTCGTCGGTTGGTGGATAAATTCGAATCAACTGGTTCAGTAAACAATAAACAACTACCATACGCCGTCGAAACGTGAGGCAGAAAACATTACTGCAGTGAACGAGAATGTGCAAGATAAACCGAGGAACTGAAGGTAAATGATCAAAGGCAACGTGGAGCAATCACTAATTCTATTCTGGAGCAGTTGGAAATGGACCCCGATTTATAATGGAAAGTCAGCTTCAGCGACGAGGGATTGTTGGATGAACGGCTATGTCAGCAAACAAAATTGTCGCATTTGGGGAGATAACAACCCACATGAGGCCCATTAGTTGCAAATTCATTCAGACAAAATCACTGTTTGGTGAGGATTTCGGTTCGGCAGGTTCATAGGCCCGCACTTGATCCAAAGTAAAACTGGCACCATCATTACTGTCACCGGCGAGAGATATTTGTCGATGATAAGCAATTGTTTGTGGCCTACATATGGATCTCAATGGCACGTCGTTCGAAAAAGACGGCACTATGTGCTATATTACGCCGGTCAAAATCAAAAATAAATTCGCAAAACAAAATGTATCTCTGCTTTTTTAGTATGTTGTTTGGACCCATTAGGGCTATGTATATCCAAGTTTGCAACTCTCAAAAAGTTGTGGAAAAATTTTTACACGCGAAAAACCGCGAAATTTTTGGACTTGTTTCAGATTCGGTTGGGCTTAATTTGTCACAAATTTAATGTTCTTAAAAAATGTGTAGAGCTTTCGATGAAAAATGCATCGAAATTTTTTGTGTTGATTTTGACTGGCGTATATAGCGCATGTAACAATGAATCTTCTGTACGACAACTGGTCACTGAGATGTTTCATTTAATGCCATTATATTATATCTAGCGGACCTACTTAAATCAGGGATCTATGTGAATAAGCCGTAAATAATTGAATCGAAGCCGCGGCGACTATTTGGCAGTCGTCGTGTTTCATACATAATGTAATCAATCGTATACTCTTTCAAAAAAAAAAACGTTTTAATGATATCTTTTGCAGAACCTGTTGACTTTCAAGTTTTCTCAAAGATTCTCAGAAATTCAGTTTTCAAGAGTCTCAGATTTCAGGAGTCTCAAAGATAAAATTTAAGAAACTGACTACTATACATATAAAATTAAGGATACTTTAACGAATTGTATCAGTCTCACCGCGAAACAAACCAGAAATATCGCAAAACTAGATATATTAGTAACTTTCAACTAACAAAATTTCACAAATCAGACAATATTAAAAAAAAAAATTAATATACACAATACACATGGTCCGATACTCAGATATTTCATATCAAATTTGGAAGAAAACATCATTAACTCCAACGAAGCTAAACGGCATATTGTGTTTTGGCACCGATATGTAAATGGCATTATCATCTGATTCAACGGATTTGAAAGAAAGTTAGTAGCTAGATCCTCTTCCAGGGGAAGTAATGCGTAATGGCAGTTTCCGCGGGGATACAGAGGCCAGAGAAAGAGGAGGTTTTTAGTCGGTATTGAGTCCGACATACCCTGGCCGAACAACTAGTCCTGATAAAACGCAAACGTTCCCAACCTCTATAAAAAAACACACACACACACTTAATATCACTATATTAATAAATCACTCCAAGAGTTGCTAAATAACATTTTTCAACATTATTTTTTAATGATAACTATTCTAGGGGGTGGCTTTAGGGGGTCGACACTTTTGAATAAATTATAAATTATGTCCTTAATATCAATTGACGTTCATTCCACTTATTTAATGATGAGTTCAATCGATTACACGCTCGAATCTACAATTATAAAATTATTTCCGAATAGGGTAGTTTCCACCCCTAAAAAATAAGAAGCAACCCCCGGCACAGGGTCAACTTTGAAGTAGAGTGTAACTTACGCGATTTCGTTCAAATTTAGTATGGTGATACTGTTTTATCATACAAAACAACCCATAATTTAGCGCGTATCAACTCATGGACGTAGAACGTGGGGATTTTCCAATCCCCCAAAATTTCTAAGCTCATGGAAACAAAGGTTTTTGGGTACGAAATTTAGAAGAAATATGTTGTTTGCTATATGTATATATTAAAAACAATTTATAAATTTACAATTAAACAACAATTAAATAAAAATATAAATAATTTAAAGTTTTTTCCTATTTAAGGATTGTTACATAATATGTATAAATACCCGCCGCAAGGATTTTTTTGTAAAAAACATAAACAATTATTCTCTAAAAAAAAGGATATTCATTACTTTGACTCAATGTACATTCCCGATCAGTCTCTCACAATTTTGATTATTCTTGTAGTAAATGTTTTTGACAAATACAACATTTTATTTAATATATATACGTAAAAGAGAGACATAACACTTAACATGTATTTACATTACATTTTCTTACTCTATCACTGACTTGTTTACATAAATAAAAAATATAAAACTACCATTTCTTTTTTCAAATTAAAAAATATACTATTTATTTTTGTTTATAAATAAATAATATACAGAGATATAAATAATGTCAAAGAGAACTCTAGGATTTTTCGAATTAACTTTTGATTTTTGCCCCAATTTCCTAGATCAAAACTTTTTTTTGTATTTTATAAATACGTATATACAATTATTTAAAAAAATAAATAAATAAATATAATATTTTACGAATGAAATTTAGTCCATAAATAAAAACAGATTCATAAAATTTATAACAATAAAAGAAAATAACAATGAATAAAATTGATTAGAAGATAAAATAATTTAAATTTTGTTTAAAATAGTTTTTAATAGTCTTAAATAGTAGTTTTCTAGTCTGTTTTTTTAATCCTGTACGATCTGAGACGTACCTTCTGTCGGATATCAAAGAATCTCTCAATATAAACCCCTTGGCACTCTTCGAAACTTATCCTGTAGACTTCTGATTTCATTATAGCGTCTAATTTTTCTTTATTGTTTATCAGGTTACCCATAGCTGT